>JAJEKB010013553.1:0-10291 GCA_022393335.1 Macrotrachela quadricornifera
TTTTTTTTTTCATCAAAGATTTTACAGGAAATGTGATCTTTGCATACATACAAAGAGGACATGATAAGAAAATGAAAGCAGCAGGGGCAGCAGCAGCAGATGAAGCACGAAAAGGAACAAAAGAAAGAAAAAAGAGAAGAATCAAAATATGTCTGACTGTATCAAATTGATATAAAAAATATTCAAATTATCATCACTTTCAGATCAGTGAAATATTCGTACAGATTAAATTTGATTGCAGTCGTTCATTTTTTTCCTTCTGACGTCTGTGCATATGTGGAAAATGGTGAACGTTTAATACTGCATCATTTTTCAAATACCTATACATGTAATTGATACAGTACAATACCGCTCATCTGCTGAAAGAGGCTCTCATCTCACAAGATGTCAAAATCAAAATTAATCGAAATCATGTACTATTTATCATTTATATCTAATCAAATATAGAAAAACGATACGATTAAAACATCTGCTGTCTTCCTTTATCAAAAAGAAAACGAATTGAATTGGAATCAGTTGGCGATATTATCAATTGAATCATCTATATACTTCAACTAGAATTTAGAAGGATAAAATTCAACCGTTCTGTTTTTTCAATAAGAAAAAATTTGAAGTTTACCGAAAATCAAAGATTCATTGGAATTTTCCATTCATTGAGGATAATTTCAAATACTTTGTCTATATGAGCGCAGAAGATGTGCTTTTTGAGAGACAAGTCATGCCCACCTCCTCGTGGTGTCTCCTGGATAATGCTAACGGGCTTCTGCATATGCACACGCACGCATATACACAGAAACTTTATATGATTGATATGATAGTCATGTACAAAAATAGTTTTGTTGAATCTTTTGAATTGCCAAATGAAAAATATGTTGTCTGAAATTGATCACAATAGGAAACTAGAGTGCCAAGAATCTTGGAATATAATGAAAAGAATTGTATAAAACGTTCTAGCAGTGTGTATAGCCAAAAATCAAACAGCTAAAAACTATACTTGATTAACTAAAGCATTGAAAATAGAAAGCACATGTTTGAAATGATCTTTGAAATTTTTCTGTATTTTTAGATAATCGAAAATTATCAATTTTTGAAAAGAAAATGCTATGGATTACTAAAGAAAAGTTTGTTAGTCGTACAGATGACGGATATAAAATTCATTATCATCCAACGGTAAGCAGAGAAGAGTGTGATTTGACAATGAGAACAATTTACTTAAATTCTAATCTATTCCAAAGATTTCTTATTTACCAAATGAATAAAATAACGTTTTATATTTCTATTTCTCTTTTTCTATCTTTTATAGAGGTACGATGCCTATGAATGGCAGAATAGAATAAGTCTCATTGAAAATGAAAAGGGCCAAGTATGTATATATATTGTTATGTTTATACATTTGCTTATATGTGTTTTCACCACTCCTTCTATTACTAAACATTATATATTTTTATAGCTATTTTTACCATTCTCGTGTCGCCCAATTTCAATCGATGCAGAAAAATTCAATGAAGAACATGATCGTCAATATATATTTTAATTTCAGAAGACTACAGAAATACGAAAAAAGTTTTTGTTCATCGCCGTTGATTTTTTTCATAAAAAAAACTCTATATCTATATCTTTCTCTTTTGCGACTGTTTATAACCGATGATAGTGATAAATATTGATCAAATACAAAGTGAACAGATAATGGAACATTTTGTGGTTTTCAAATATTAGTAAGATTTTCTTACAGGTAAAGACAAGACATATGGATGGCTAAAAATAGCCGACCGGTTTAGGACCAACAGAGAAAAACTACTTATTATTTTTGTTCTTGTTGAATGATCCTCATTCTATATTTAGTCTTTCATATTGAACGAAAACATACCACATTCGACTATTTATTTTTATATGAATACTATCAAATTTACCTACTAAGCATGAACAACGATTCTAGGTAAAAAAAATAGACAAAAGCCGGTCGTGGCAGCTCTTACCTGAATACGCTATCCGATTTCAAAAAGATACGAATATCAAAATAATTTGTTAGTGTCTCAGAAACATAGATGCGACGGATACAATTCAGGAAAAAGCCACCTGATGAGATCCTTGAGCAAGGTCGAAACCGCTGCGAAAAAATATGTCTCCTATAAATATATAGTATTCTACGCATAAAATCCAACTCAATAATAAAAATATTCGATTCTTACTGTAATATCATGATACTTCTTTGCAATTTATTCCTACTTCTAAAGACATATCAACGTGCATGTTCCAGTAACTAAGTACCAGCTGACGTAGACAGCTAAAAAACAAATCTTATGCATATAATTCCATCAACTGTGATTCATTGTACAAACACTCAACACAGAGAAATAGAGCCACCTCATATAACAATTACATCTTAATGTTGTCCGAAATAAGACAACAGACAAAATCAGGTAGTTTAACGGTAGAACATCCAACCGGTTATTGGAAGATACAGGTTCGATTCCTGTCTTGATTAAATGACCCTTTTTGTCTAATCATTCGTGTTAGGTAAAGCATGTCGACTGTGGATGTTTAGAAGAATTAGAAAACGTATAAAGTCGTAGATAAGCGAAATGATATTAAATCATCCTTTTATGGATTCACTGCGTGTGCTTTCTCTTTCGATTAAATGTTTTTGAAACTCACCCTCAAATGAAGAACAAGTTCAATTAGCATGAAAAGTTTGGCAAACCACAGCAGATGAATTAAAAATAAAAGAACAACAAGAAGTTCTTCGTCAACTTATCTATTTAAAACGTTTACCAAAAAGAACTGATAAAATAATAAATCAATTTTTCGAAAAGAATAACATTACTCTTGCCAATCCATTTCTTGATCCAAATCGACGTGCTAATTTTGCTTCACGTTGTTCAAAAATAATGATACAATGTAAATAAAATTTAATGATTATACATTTAGAAGAATTTGGAAGTATTATAAGTTATTATACATTTACATTTAATGGTTTACAAGAACAATTATCCATACTTAATAAACAAAAGCCATATATTTACACCAATTTATTAGTTGCTATTATTGAAGAACGTCGACAAGCAATAATAAAACGATTTTGTCAAATGCGTCAATATAAATTGAAGACTTTTTTCGAGCAAGCTCCGGCGGTGGACAACAACTAAATAAAATCAATCACCGTCGGAGCAATAATTCTATTTATACAAAAATAAGTACTTCATATCCATCTATTAATACTGATTTAAAATTAACATTACAACAAATATCAATATTAATTGATGGTATTAAATATATTTTACCATGTCAAAGTCATTTTACTCGACAATCAATCGATGAACTTATTAAAATTGATTATAATAAATTGGAAGCAGCTATTAAAAATTGTCTTAATCATAATCGAATGTCCATTACAGATGAACGAGCAAAACAAGCATTTGCAGAATTAAAACAACTGATTCATAATTTATATTCAAAACCATTATCACAAAAATTACGTAAACGGGTACGACGTGAACATAAAAGACTCAAAAGTTTACAAAAATTATTACGTTCAAGACCAGATATTATTATATGTCGAATAGATAAAAATTCAAACTTTTATATTGGTAATAGTGCTACAATTACTGCTAAAGTACAAGAATATATGAATAAAACAGAAACTTATCAAGAAATTACAGATGGCCAATGTTCATTAGCAGATCATTTACATGCTATACAAACTCTACTCAATTATCTTCTCAATCAAAAAGCAATTACAATAGAACTACATGATAAACTTCTACCTGATCTAAATAAATTAGAATTAGCTCGTTTGCATGCATTACCTAAAGTACATAAGGTAAAATTTTCTTTCTTCTTTATACTCTACTACATTGAATTTTTTTTCTCATAGACTGACACACCAATACGCCCTATCATAACTGATATACATGCATCAACAGCATCAATGTCCAAATTCTTATATCATCTTTTAGCACCTATCTATTTAAAAGTTGCCAATGAAATAACATTCACAAATAGTATTCAAGTAGTGAAGAAGTTAGAAAAATATACTGTCAATGGTTACTTAAAATCAACTACCAAATTTATTGCAGCTGATGTCAAGAATCTTTATACGGTCATACCAGGAAATGGTGGAAGGGAAGCGTTCTTACGATTTTTAGAGAAATATTCTAAACAAAGCAAAATTAGTACATTAAGTATTGATCATATTTGGAAAATGGCTCGATTAGTTTTGGAAACTAATTCTTTTGTTTATAATGATAAATATTATACACAACTTTGAGGCGGTGCAATGGGTTCAGTATTTACACAAGTTTATGCAAATATTTATATGTCAGAATGGGAACAAGATTTAGTTAAATATCAAACACCACATAATGAAATTTATGGGAGGTAAGTTCAAGAATAAATATTTTTTCTTTTTATTCCTTTAGATATATAGATGATATTTTTATGACTACAAATCAAACTATCGAAGAAATCAATAGTGAACTTATAAAAGCTCAAAATAAAGATATTAATATAGAAATTGAACCTACAATTAATTCATCAGTTAACTATCCTGATCTTACTTTTCTGATTGAAAATGGACAATTAATAATCACAATTTACCATATATCAACTGCAGGCCCCTATTATCTACCATATACATCAAATCATTCACATAGATATCATCATCATATACCTTCCAATAGTTTATTACGTGCTACACGTCTTTGTTCCAATATCCATGATTTCAATCAAGAACGTTATCGAATTGATGTTTCATTACTATTAAGTTATTATCCACCAAAACTTATAACAGATCAATTTCATCGCTTCTTTCAAATTCATCATGTTGATATTTTAATGAAACAATTGGATGAAAAAGCTTATCAACAATTACGTCAGAATGTACTTCAACAAATTAGTAAGAAGCACCAACAGGGAAAACATACTTATACACTGACTGATCTCATCGAACATCCACCAGCAATGAAGAAAACCTCTTGGGATCCGAACATAACCTATGCAAAATTCTCATTTGAAAGTGAACCAAGATTAAATTTCCAACATCACTTTCAAGCATGATGGAAAAAACATTATCAATATCCAGAATCGCCTGTCAAACATATGCATATTCGTTTAATTCCAAACACCAATCCTACGTTGGCAGATTTATTAATACATAAGAAGCCATCACGTGAAATGCTCACAAGAATGGAACCTACAACAAAATAAGATTGAAAAAATTATTTAAAAATTTTTTACGAATAAAAAAAACCAAAACCTACTAATATACAATCGTCTGACCCATATAAACAATGCATTCTACAAAATTCATATACTTAATTGTGTTCCTTCAATGACCAGTACAACTAAACATTCTAACTTCAAAAATCAAATAGACTATTATACGAACATAACCATAAAAAGAACTCAATTTTTCTTTCATATTCAATAAATATATTTCAATGTTCTACTTTTCGTTTGTCATGAATTGTATTAAAAAATTTCTCTGCATGTTTCTTCAACTGTTAATTAGATTAGTTCCTTGTATAAAAATAATTTTACTTAATATAGTGCAGTAGTTCTATCGCAACTTTGTTCTTATTCATACTATTATATATCTTAAATAAAATAAATTACACTAATCATAATAATGACTTATGAAACAACTGCAAAGAAAAAAAAACAATTCTATCAAATACTTCAACTGTGTAGTGGTCTGCTTCTATCTCTTATTCTATTGAACTATGATTATTAAACTATCTGCTACTTTTTGAATTTAAAATTCTTGGAAACCATCGAGATCTTCAAGGTTTTGAATTTAATTTAATGCAGATGATTCTTTACCACCTGAGGATCGAACTCTTAAATAGTGTTCGAAATCCGGATCGTGGTAGTTTAATTTTTCATACTCACACCCTCACCCTCAAATCATATAGAATTATATTTGCCATCTGATGATCTGCATAGCTGCAGTGAAATCTGGAATATGGTAGCTGTACTCATCCTCACCCTCACCTACCCTCATCTTCAGATTTATAAAGAAATATTTGTATCATTTTTGAAAACGAGCTATCTTAATCCATCACCACGAGCTTTGGTGAAGCAGAAAAATTCTTAAAATCTATGCATCTCAATTTAACACCACGAACTTTAGTGATACAGAAATGCTTACATCTATCTATCACCACTCGCTTCATTAGTGCATAAAAAATCCCTACATCTATCTATCTCAGTCGACCACCACGGGCTTTGGTGGTGCAAAAAACTTTACATCTCTCCACCTTCAACTACACTCTAAACTCAAAAATGAGTCATAGATTTTAATGAAGGATATTCTGGGAATGTCCATATGAATTCATCAAAAATAAAATGTTCGAAAGCACAAAAATAAAGCAGTTTGATTTTCTAATTGGAAAATCGATAGTGAATTCATGTGGGCACTCCTAGAATTTCGAATTCTATTTAGCAATTGGAGTATTTTTTAAAAATTGGAAAATCGAATTATATCTTGATATCATCATGAAGCCTCAAAATATATGTAACATAATGAATACTTAAACAGTTTTAATTTTAAATGACTAAATTCAAACATTAATTCACATAAATGCATCAAAATAAATGAATAAATAAATAATTTTATTTAAATCCTAATAATAACATGAACATTTAATTCATATAAATGCGCCAAATCACAAATAAATAATTGAAATTGAAATTTAAAGTGTTATATATATTCAATTCATAGACCTGTTTCGAATAACATGAATAATCATTTTAGATTCGGCCTACGACAGCTCACAGCTCAATCAGCTGAAAGAGATGGGCTCAATTTTATCCTAATCATCTCTTTTTTTATGAGCGGGATTCTCAAGAGGTATATAATAGGGGCACCCTTAGGTCCTCAAGGGCTGTATTATAGGGGTGCCCCTCTAATATAGCTCTTCAGGACGTGAGGCTATTCCTATAATATAGCCCTTAAGGTCCTAAGGGTAATCCTCTAATACAGCTCTTGAGGACCTAAGGGTAGCCCTATAGTCGAGTCGTTGGTGACCTAAGGGCATCTCTATAATATAGGTCCTAAGATCCTCGGAGTACCCCTATAGGATAGCTGTTGAGAACTTGCTCACCCATTCCAGCTCGCTCACAGGAGCTGGGCACCCCGCTCAAAAGAGCTGACTGCTTAGTACCCGTTCGTTTAAACGAGATGGAGCTGTCGTAAGCCTGTTTTAGATTGAAGTTCAAATAATGTCATACACACTTAATTCGCATAAATGTATTAAATAACATAAATAAATAATTGCAATTGAAATTGAAGTAATATAATAAACATTCAATTCATATGAATGTATCAAATAAAATAAATAACCCAATTGAAATTGAAATTCAAATAATATCATACAATTTAATTGGGGTTGCCGGAAAAGGTCGAAATGGAAAATATCGAAAAGGTAAATGTCGAAAAAATTATCGAAGAGGAGAATATTGAAAAGGTAAATGTCGAAAAGCAGGACGTCGAAATAGAAAATGGTGTGGAAGAAAAATATCGAAAGGAAATTGTCGAAAAGGAAAATGTCGAATATGTTAATAAATTTTCTTTGATACAACGAATCTGTTTTTATTTTTAATATTAGAATGACAAGATACAACGTAAAAATTAACTAACACATCATTTTTTCTTTTTTCCAATAAGTAATGAAAGACCTGCTAAAAGTTCTTTTGCATTAATTTGTTTGTTCAGAAATCTTCCATTAAGGGTAGTAAATCGATTTTGAAAGGCTTTTGTCTTGGCTGACTGTTTTGGTGCTGAAGCTCCAGCAGCTAGCTGAATTAAAATACGTTCTAACCGAACGTGTTCCAATTTTATGAATTGCACAAATGTCCAAATATTTGGATGATTTTTTGATAAACGTGAAGAAAATCGTAAATTGTACGCTAGTTAACACAAAAAACAAACACATGGAAAATTTGCACGTATTTGGAAACAGAATCGTCATGTACATACCCTCGCAAATGTTGTTCGTTCGATGATCGAAGTCGTTGAAGTTCCACATCTGCATTGGAACACAACCCCTCATCCACTGACGCTCGAAATACAAAAAAAGGTCATTTAATGATGATGATGCGATGGCACGCAGACGCTGATATTGCTTATCGATTTCGTTGATTGGCATAAGACTGAGTGCCATCAAATGACGACATTGAGTACGAATATCTTCATTTTGAGCATAATCAGTCGTAAGACCCAAATTAACTATGGTTCGATGAATTGCCTGATTAAAGTGAAATAGACAGCCACAATGAATTGTCTCTGGAAACTAAAGCAAAGAGAAATAACTTTTCCATCTGGTTCAGATGTACAAGGAATTTGTAAACACTCATTTCATGCTTTATAACAGAGAGCAAACCAGGTTCAAAATCTGAAACGATACGTTTTGGCTTGAATTGCTTGTTCCTAGCGAATGCTTCTTCTTTAAAACGTTCGAATAATTCAGCATAAGTAGCTCCTTTACGATTAGGTAGTAGACAAAATGCAACTGGTAATCCTAGGCGAAAAAGACCAGTAAGTATAAATATTAATATAAATAACAAATGGCTATTATTTACCTTGTCCGAATTTTTGAACATGGAATAAATAAACTTGATCAAAATGACTAGGTGAAGTACTAAAAGTACCGTCGATAAATATAATCTCACTGTCAAACAACAAATCCAACTGCTGGTCGCTAGCAAATACTAAGATACGCTCTTTTCCACGCTTGAGAAACGTATCGACCAGTAAAAACCGTTGTCCTGCTGATGTTTTCTGATAAATTAGTGGAATTTCAAAAGCTGGAGATGATGGTATTGTAGGAGTAATTTTATGTCGTGCTTTGCTCATATTACATCCTTAACAAAAAAAGATAATTCAAGATAAGATTGTGATCGGTTTGATCCGGAATACATACGATATTCAACAACTGTTGGAAGGATGGCTATTGCACTTTTCGAAAGGTTCGCCTTAGCGATTTCTTCATCGTAAATTTTAGTAATAGATGTTGTTTCTGATAAGATTCGTTCCTTCATTTTATCTCGCACCAGTTTGACTTCCACCTGATCTGGATTTGAAGAATGATTATGATCGCCACTAATATGTAAAATTTCATCATTTAAACTTGTGTGAATGTAAATTCCACAACCTAGTTCAACACAGACCCAATATCTTTTTTTTTTCCGTTGTTTTGTTGCATTTAAATATGTATTTCTGGTATATCAATTGAGGTTTACCTTTATTTCATAATGTAAACAGCACTTCAGAATTTGTTGACTCATCGGAACTATCAGTGGAACTCGAACTTCTGTTCATCAAAGAAGTTTTTTTGTCACACATCGGAAAAAATTGACCGGATTATTTCGAACTCGTAGATTTCAACAAATGTGGTCTATATGAAAAATGACTACGGAAACAAACGAAAGTACCTAACGAATCAAATGAAATTAACATAGACATCCTCTTGCTGACATCTTTTATCACTTTCGACGTTTTCCTTTTCGACAATTTCCTTTCGATATTTTTCTTCCACACCATTTTCTATTTCGACGTCCTGCTTTTCGACATTTACCTTTTCGATATTCTCCTCTTCGATAATTTTTTCGACATTTACCTTTTCGATATTTTCCATTTCGATCAATTCCAGCAAGACCATTTAATTCACACACCTGCATTAAATAACATAGATACATAATTGAAATCAGAATCGAAATTAAAATTATATAATAAAGATTTAATCCATATAAATGCACCAAAATAACACAAATAAATTGTTTAATTTTAAATTTCAATAATTTTATAGACATATATTTCATAAAAATGTAGTAAATAAAAAATAATTAATTTTAATTTAAATACATGCGAAATGGTCTGTGACTCACAGAACAGATGTGAAAATATAAGTTATCAACTGATTAGTTAGTTGCTGTTGAGTATAATGAATGAAAAATACTCTCAGGTAGCTTATAAACATGACTGAGCAATGACTCGTTGGTAATCATTGTTCAAAAGATTTTTTTCTAAATTGGAATTAATTTCCGAGTTTTATTAAAATCAATGTTGTTGTTTTACTCTGTGGAAAATAAGTTTTTTCGAAAATCAAATTGAATCTTTATAAGTTGGAAAATCAAGCGTTTTCGAAATACTGAAAACTCGTCGAATAAATCCTAAAACTTTAAAAATACTTCATCCTGTTTACGATTAATTTTTCGAAAAGTAGAATTTTAAAAAAAATTTACGGTGCATTAAAAAACTCAATATCGATTCTTTTTGAAAAATTGACTTTTG
>JAJEKB010013554.1:0-26846 GCA_022393335.1 Macrotrachela quadricornifera
ATACTACCGCGGACATAACTATGTTCTCATAAAGATCTTCAAAAGAAAGACATTGATCAAGTTACACTTAAATACTTTATATTTATGTTAATAAGAATTCTTACTATTGGATTGGACATCGATTCATACGTCATCGAAAGTTTTTCATTGAAGAAGATACTGCAGTATACATGTTAACTAAGGTTAAAAATGAATATGTATAGATGATCACTACTTTCTGATTTGCTAGTTCATTCATAGTCGATAGTTGAGTTGTGCAATTCATTGAAAAACAATGTGGCATGTTTTTGTTACTCGAACAATACCAACGATACTATAGACTTTAAGTGCTCAATCACATAAATTCGTTTGAATGAAAAATGAGTTTTGTGTAAAAAATGGGAGTAGTTTTTCAAAGGGAAGAAAAATCAGAGTTTCTTTTCTCCATTATCGAGGCAAAAAAATACTTGAATGAAAAATATAATATAAACTGAAATTAATTGTTCTATCAAAGTAATAATCAAAATTAGTATTTCTATTTATCAGAAAGCTCTATTCCAGAGGTATATGCACAGAGAGGCAGAAAAGTCAATTAACTGAAAAAATTCGAATGCCTCTGTTACAACTTAAGCAAACCAACTGATTTGTTTTAGCAATGATAGAGGTGTGTTCAAGCTTTATATTCATAAAGATATGCATAGAAAGATCTTCTGCTAAATATACTATTTTCTTTTTCATTCTGTGAAAAAGTAAAATTTCTCTTGTTGAGATCAATGGTAATAATTAACAAAGAGTCTCTCTAGATATGTCTTTATAGATATAAAGCGTGAACAAGACTCTATGATTGATAATAAAAATCAGCTCATTTGCTTGAGCTATAAAGGAGATATTTAATTTCTTTTACTAAAGTGACTTACGCCAACCTATGTATCTATATAAGTTCAGAAATTTATCGTAATGTGTTAATTTATGTGCCTTAAATAATTCAATATTAAAACTGAGGTCTTTCTTTCTTGTTTGTCTTGTAAAACGGTGATACTTTATTTTAAGAAAGAACAGATACTACCAAAATTCCATCTGGTCGATTTTCTTCTTGCGTTTTTTCTTCAAATAAACTGCTTCAAATAATTCTGCTTGTCTGTTTACAGATATATGTAGCAATTCTTCGACAAGAAGTCCGGTTAATTTCAAATCTTTCGCATCATGTTTAAATATTTTTAACTTAATAATGACATCATGAACATTATTTGATGCTAGTTTCGCAATACCAAGTTTACTTCCCTCAAATATTCGAGACCAGAATGATCCATATTTTAATTCATCTAGTCTTGTTTCAGAAATATGTTTTCCTTTGAAGATGACTTCTTGAATAGTTTCTAATTGATATTCAATTGCTTTCAATGACATTCAAACTTCTTGAGCTTTAAGCAAAATTTTGTCGGTTTGATCAGATACTAATATAATGTAGTTTTCATATGATGTAGTTAATTTATCTTTTACTTTCATTTCCGAATAACCTTAAATAAGAAACTAATCTGTTTCATCAAATACGTTCAAAACACTTTATTCAAATCATTTCTGATGTATGTTTTAAACTAGTGAATCTACTTAAGATAGTAGATTTTCCGACAAGAACTATCAAATTGGTCACTGTACCTATCTGTAATGGATTTTTGTTGGTGTATTTACGCGGCTTGATTATTTCCGATAATTCTTCTAATGCAAATTGAGTATATAGTCGTAGTTTGTCCAGTGAATTACCAAACAATGCTAACATATTGGTTAACTAATCAGCACCTGTTTGTGTAAATCTGTTCACTTAACTTGTTTTTGACATTTGTATCTATATGACTGTAAATGACTTGTGTTCGAAGTTCAGTTAATGATATTGTAGCTTGAATAAAACGCATTGAAGCATTGATATCAGTATTCATCAATGTATCAGCTAATGAAACACTATTCTCAGTTATTTTACTCACAGGTGGAATAGAAATAAGATTAACATGCTCTGATGGGCAAAACATAGTTACAAGCGGCAAGAAACGTCCATGCTGACAAATCAGTTTTGTATATCCGTAATACGAAAGAAGAAACATTGAGGTTGTAATAATGATTGGTTTCAGAGAAAAATACCACAACTATCTAAGAACACCGAAGAATTCTGTAATAATAAATATTCAAAATTAATAATAACTTCTTTTCGTTGTTGTTCTAGTTTTGAAAAATCGGTTGATGTCTTTTGTTCTGGTATACTTTCATCAGTTATCATATAAATAGTACTATTTACATGTAATAACTGTTCGATTGTATCCTTTTCTTCATCTTCTTTATTAACAGGAAAACCTTGAATATCAAGAAAACGAGTATTGTTTGGTAAAGTATAGTGTTCAGAAAGTTTAATTCGAAGTTGAGCAGCAGTATTTGAATGTGACATGTTAACACGACCAAACTCTTTCCTATCAACTTTAATGTAGATCTGTGGTAATATTTGAGTTGAAGTCCTCATTGTATAAAACAAATTCTTTTGATTTAAAGAAAAAAAACCAAACAATCTCATTCTCTATTTTGTAGAACTCATAGATAAAATGTGAGTGTAAGCTTTAAGTCGAGATTTTTCGGACGCTATCCTTACAGAGAGGTTCCCTTTATAGATACCTCCATCACAAACACTTCCCAATTGCAGCAGACGCGACATAATAAATGATTCCTCTGATTTACCATCATTCTCTTTCATCCTAAAGTCTTACTACAAATATACATCTATCAATGTAGAGTAATAACATTATAAAAAATTCACAGTGACACAGTCCCTAGCTTATATGAATAGGTGAGTTCCACATTTTAGCCCTAAGAGGGCTGCGCTGACAAACTTTTGATGAAGATTTTGATTTTAGTAGTAAACTTCCAGTAGTTAAAGATGAATTCCTTGCGTAAGTCGTGCATACATCAGTTTAACTGTGGTCCGATGCAGATGAGCACGTTAAAGTATTCGCTGTGATTGAACAAGAAGGTGATGAACATGATTGATTTGTAATCAAGTTTAGACTATTATTTCCATCTCGAGGCTTTTTACTAGATACAACAAAACTATCAGGAATGGCATTACATTTATTAGCATTTTTATTTTCCATACTAATATTTAATATTTACAAAAAAAACCGTCGTTTAGAATCAATAATATATTTCAGGAGAGTGAAATTGTTATTTATTCTCTCGTCATTTTTAACATATTTTTATTTTTATTAGTTTATTATTAAAAGCCAATAGAATTGAGACAAATTATCGTTTGGTGATTTATTACAATTAGTATCATACAATGACACAAAATTGTCATTCATTACAGATGAACAGAAGTAATGTCGAAGAAAAAGTAGTTCTTAACCGACAAAAAAATCGACAAGTGGCTCTATAAAGTTAAAGTATAAACATTACAATTTTTTAGTGGCGAAAGTTTAACAATCCAAATGGATCTAAAATTTTCTAGGGATAGCTCAGCACCCCTCTGGTCTCGCCACCACCGTATCGAATAGCAACATCAACATTAAATAAAGGTAGTAAATGTCTATGTGAAAATTGTATCGGCAAGTCAGCTACAGAATTATGGTCGATTCAATATGCTTGCTGCCACATATATTAAACGAATGGCTTGATAAAAGATTTTCAACATCATCATTTAATATGGGATTATATTTTCATCTATGTCATTTAGATGATGCTGAAAAATCATATCGACAAATTCTTACTAATTATACCGCATATGATTGTTTATCTATACAAAAATTAATGATTAAATTTAATTTTACTGGATTGTATAAATAATCAATTGAACAACAAAAATATATTTTATCGATTAGCAATTATTCACCAAATTTTCAAATTCATTCAAGTACACCATCTATGGAAACTCTCGAAAATGATTATAATTTATTTACAACTCACGAAGATTGAAATATACCTCATCCACCAGTCCGACTCCAACCATTAGCTCCACATACACGTTCTGAATTAAATGATTGAGAACCTATATCATCGAATAAAGATGAATCATCACCACTCGTCGCAATAAATCAATACTACGTAAAGCACTAACAGCTAAAGAAAGACGAACAATTCATACTAGATCTTGCACATTATGACAACGACGATGACAATATCTTCACGAAATTATTTCTCGAAATATTGATCGTCGATTTCGAATGAAACAAATCAAGTCAATATTGAAGGAACACAAAATTCAATTTAGTGAAATAGATACATCTCAATCCTCAACAACAAATCAAATATCATTATATATTGGTGTTCGCGATTTATTAACAACAAGATATTTCAACCAACTGAAAAAAAATTCAACAACAATCGCAATCATCTTATTATCATCATTAACGTTTACATTTATGATGATAGTTATGAATTACCACATTATTCCTTAATTAATTATTGAACTGAAGGTTTATGTTTAACTTAATGTAAATAATCTGATGTTTGATATAAACAAAAAAAGCAAAGAAAAAAATTAGGTATTCATTTTTATAATGTTATGTCGAAGTGTCAGATACTAGCTAATATTGATAATGCAGATATTATATTTTTGCTTTAGTAGTCTTATTACTATTTGATGAACCTATCTCATGTTATTGTGGTCTCACCATTTTTAATTTTTTGTGATTCTGATATTAGTTATTCTTATATTATTCTCTAAGATTTCTACTTTTTCGGAAAAAATGTTCATAAGATACACTTTTTTGTTCAATAGGGAGTATGTTACCATGATGTCGCGCACATACATATGCTCTCGTCTTACGTATCTTTATTCCTTTGTTAGTATGATATCTGATCATCATAATCTCGTATTGTTTTTCTTTTCCTTCATATATATATTTAGGTCAAATTCATTTTGGAAGGTTAGATAATAAAATATTGTGTACGATCAACACATATATAACTATATATATACGAAGGAAGAGAGAAGGAGAAGAGAACGCTAATAACAACTTTCAATGTTTTTTCTGTTCGTCATCCTATCTTCTGACATTTCCACTTTCGACGTTTTTTTTGATATTTTCTCCTCGACATATAGCTACTTTACCAGGATGAAGGATGCTTCTTCTATTTATATTCATTTTCAACATTTGTATTGTTGATTTTTTTACTTCCGACGCACGAAATAAGTCAATAGTCTTTATGTTATCAAGGGAGAAGAAAAGAAACGCGACTGTAGGAACAATATATATAAAAAAAGGTCGAAACAAAAAACGTCAAAAACTAAATGTTGAAGGGAAAAATGTCAATCATATAAAAAGATCAAAAAAAAAAAGCATCAACAGCAAAAATGGCGAAAGATAAAAATGTTGAAAACCTTGGAGATCGTATAAATTGACAGTTTACCATTAAGTTGCATTGTTGTCTAGTGTTGTCTTACGATATTCTCAATAACCTTTCATTGTGTGATGCGAATATCAGAATAAGAAGAAAGATAACTATTGAGAAACAAAAGGACCGTTAGAAGAATTCTTTTTATGCCGATATATCAATCGATTTTTCTTATAGAATCAATGGTAATTTATGTAACGTCAATTAATGGTGATACTACATATTTTCTTGTCTTGAACAAAATCAAGCCCTTACCAATGTTAAATATAAGAGAGAGAGGTGCAACGAATTTCTTGGAAATGAAGGTCAGGTGTTGAGATTTTTTCGAGTGTACCATTGTTTTTGTTAACAGAGCACAATTATATTTTTGGTTTTTGCTTGGAAAAATCGAAAATTCTAGGAATTTGGGTTGTTACACCCCAACATTCCATCGATCGAGTCATTTGTAGATAAATGACATGATTTTAAAAAATTTTGTCTTTTCCATCTGAAGAATCTAAACTAACGTATAGTAAGATTTCGACATTTTTTCTCCCCACGTTTGTTTTTGACGTTTTTTGTTTCGACCTTTTTTATACCATTCTGTAATAGACAGGAAAGGAAAAATTCCGTATATGTGATATACAGAAAAGAAGAAGAAAGAACGAAAGGAAAACATCTCTATAGACAAGAGATGCAGGAGAGCTACATCTGAAGAGGCGTCGGTACCACTTCCTAACAGTATTCATTTTAATAAAAGACGATATGAAAAGAACAAATAACATAGTTGCTCTACTTTCAATAGAAGATCGTTTTAGAACAACAGCAACTGACGATAACATGGCATCATCGAAAAGAGTGGATAAGTAAAATGAAGAAAAAAACAATTTATCAACATACGCACATGTCTCTTGCTCTTCCTCAGTGAATGAGAGTCCACTAAGCTTTCACTGCTTGACATACGACAGTGTGAATGCATAGTACCGTATATATGTTAAGACACGAGACATTCTTTTTCTTTTTTCCCATCTTTCCTTCGTTCTGTCATCATATATAGATGACTCGAACCTCAGATAGGCTTTTGTTCTCTCTGTCTCTCTTCTCTTCTCTATGATCATGGATTCTTCCTATCATTATGTTTTCTTCTTCTTTTTCTCACCTCCTTCACGAGTGTGGGTTTATTCTACCACTTTTCTGGTCATCATCTTTTTGTCCTTGTTATCTTCTTCGGATTTTCCCTGATATATGTTATAGTATGTTTTTCCCCGTTTCATTGATATATATAGTGTGTTTTTCTGAATAAAGGAGAGGAAGTTGGCAGTGAGCATTCTAACTATATGTGAGAACAAAACCATATGTTACTACAATGCACCTTGTTGCTCGGGCTGATATAGTCGATTAAAATATAATCCAATCGATTTTTTACTTAAAAAAGTGCTTGCATTAAGGACAAATATGATGTGTTACACGGTAAAAGTAAGAAAGAAATGAAAATAAAGTAAGAAAATTTCGTTCCACTATTAAGAAAAAACAAAAGGTTAATAGACAAATTCCACGATAACATAATGCTCTAGCCCATTTAATTCTGCACATGTTTAGTGATTATTTAATCCAGACAATTCTATGTTTCCTATAGACAATGCTGTGAAAAATAATAGAATCAATATCGTAATTTCGTTGCTCTTACATCAAAAATGATGTAATTATGCTTGATAGTCACATATAAAAATAGAGAAATTCCCTTTGAACATTTTCATAAAAGCATTCTGAAAAGTCGCTCATAATGGAATTTAAAATGAAACTCTATTGATTAAGATAAGATTGCTTCAAAACATTACTTTAGTTCAGTGTTGTAGCAGAAATATTTCGGCAATGGATTCAAATATAACACATTTTGTGCAACAAAATAAGAAAGTTAGATACTCGACACACTCATTTTGTTATAGACGGAATAGGTAAATATGGACCAATTTCAGAAAATACAGTAAAACCTCCTTAAGTGAGTACCTCTCTAAAATGGGCACTTATCGATTTTTTCCGAAGACGAAAAACAGTTTATCTTTTGTCGCTCTCTTTCCTTTACTTGGTATTTTCCTTTCGTTCTGCCCATCTTCTATAGTTGGTCTCTTTCCTTCTTTCTCTAGATGTTACTCTCTTATAATCACTGGATCTTTCCCCCTATCTCTCTTTTGTTGTTGTGAAAAGTTCCATTCCAAGTGAATTGTTCATCCTATATGTAGTCGACGGGTGCACTAAGCAGAATTCCATCATTGACTTTTTTGAAAAATCTTGATTCTACTGAAGTTAATGGATCATCTTGAATAAAAGTCAACGTAAGAAGAGAAGAATATGTAACACATTTTATTCACTAAGCCGGACACTATGCTTTTTTCTCGAATCAGAAGTTTCTTTAAGAGAATGTGATCCATGTCTCCCTAGAGTGGGCACTTTAGAAGGATTCGAGCAATATAATTTTATAGTTGGGTAGAGCACAGTCGAACACGTGTAATTACAAAGACTTTGCTGCGCTTGAGAATCTATATTGATAGAAAACAAGCAAACAACTGAAGTCGAATAAATAGATTCTAGAATTTTTTATAATACTGTATTTCAGCGTATTGACGTTTTCAAATTGTTCGAATTTGATTTATCCCATCTTAAGTGGTAAACAAGATTTTTCAAGATTCGGAACTATACCGCGCGACTTTATTTCATTCTGTTTATAGCTGGCATACCATTATCAAACAAATGTCAAAAATACCATCGACATATTTTATTAGTTGAAAGAAAGAAAAAGTTAAAACAATGTCAGCGCAACTCTTGATAGATTACAAATGTGAAACATGATTGAGCTGCTCACTTACATTGTAAATGATCACATACTATGATACCTCTGAGGCTTTCATAGTAAAATCTATTACGGTCTGTGGGGGAGGGATGGGAAGTAGTCGGTTCAAATTTTTACCTCTATACATTACAATACTCCCTTTCAGATCGTGTTTCACAAAAATAGATGTCTTCAATTGCTGAATTACATGGATAAACAAGACTCTTTAATGTTTGCAGTGGATTCTGAACTCAATAACAGACTGAATGTATCGAACATTCCTAAATCGGCTAGGATCTTTTACTATGCTGGCCGATGGCTATATGAGTTGAAACCTGATGAAGCCTTTAACGAGGAATTGGATCGTCAAAAAGAAAGTTTTGATTGGATAACGAAATCTGCTATTGATAATAAGTTTGCCTCGGGACCATTCGGTAAGAAATACTAATTTTTCCTGTTTGATTGTCAAATTCAATTTGTCATAGATTTTCAACCGGTTAACATTAACGTTGAATGTTTTAAAAGGGGCAATCGTTTTTTATATTCGATCATATCAATCAATGACCGTCAACTGGTACGTCCTTTACAAGGAACATGCAGCCCTATTACAGATCTTACTTTTCTTCGTGAATCAGCACATGATCAAGCTAGAATACCGGCTAATGCAACTCATTACTGCTGGCTGAATCCATTAAACATTGAAGACAGTGAAGGCACGGAAGCGCACCCTAACGAAGCAGCCGCACTTCTACTCGGTGGATTGGCTTATTTCAATCGAGATAAATCGAATACTTATCGTTCGATTCAAATTAATCGATTCGTGCTCACATCAAATGGCCATTTTGAATACCAAGGACCCAAGAAATGGTTCCATGAACTCACAAAAATCCTTGATGATCAGGGTCGATTTGGGGTAAAATTCAATTACAGTGCATCATTTAGATGTCTGTTATGTATTTGAATTCTCATTTAAGATTTCCACACACATGCATTTTGTAGTACGAGGTATACGTCATGCTGCTTATATCAATGCCAATGAAGAATTTGTTGATCCACTCAATCCTGAGAATAAATACACGCCAACACAAACCGGGGGATTTGTGTATCTGTTCAATGAAGATAAGTCACCACATGGACAAGATGGTTTATACGAACTAAAACCAATCATGGTCGCAGAAGAAGTATCAAATGATCAGTAAATTCTAACAAAGTCCAGAATAATAAAGCACATGATTTACGTACTAATTTCCGTTTCAAAATAAATGTCACATTGTTAATTTCTGCATAACTATCACTGGATATAAAATATAGACCCACGGTTATACATTCATGGATGGTTACGGTTAAAAAATGATCATTTGTTTTGTCGAGTTATACTGATAGCATAGATTTAATCTTCTGCGATCGAGATCATACAAAAATATTCCTTGAAACTGCAACGTATTCAAATAGTTCCATTCTATAATTATTAACATAATCGAATACCAATTAAACATATCTATGATTAAAATTATGCATCATCTATTTTTTCTTATTAATTATCGTCTTTTGTGAGACTCTCATATTTTACGAAGTAAAATAGAGCGTGTAAATTATAAGTCAAGATTTTAGGGCTCCACCCTATTTCCCATTACCGACATTAGTAGTCGGTATCAGAGGTCATTGAATACAAACTGTCTTTGAAAACGAAGCATGGCAGACATCCCTCATTACAAACAGTTGCTCTTTGTTATCAACAGGCGTAATATAGAAATTGGCTACGTCCAATTATTCATTATACATTTGTTAAAATATGTATATTAGTTGGATTTTAAATGAATTATTTGTTTAAAGAGGAGACAAATCGAAGCATGCCATAAATATAGATACGTATGAAAGAGTCTTAGGGCAGCAATCAAATGAAAATATGAATATTACGACTTATAAACTACAAAACTTTCTCAAATTTTTCTCAATAAATTTTACATATAAAAAAATGAAAAAAAGATCGAAAAACACATACGTAGATATAAATATCAATAAAAAAAATTCATTTTTATTATTAAAAATTATCTACAGTACATGAAGAAGTAGGATAACTAGATTGTTATAGCATCTGAAACTTAGAACAATTTACACTATAGAATTTTAAAAATAGAAATAAACTGACAAAACTACTGATATACACATCCTTTAGTTCAAAAAATTTGTAATTCAACGGGAAAAGAATAATATTAGCACTTTTATCGTAAAACTTCATGCTCGTCTACAATAAATTTCTTTACTTTTTTTGAGAGTGAAAAATATGTAACTACAACAAACTACTAATATAGAAATTGATCATTATAGAACACAAAAATTTTTTCTTAACCATCATAGTTTCTCAATATTCGAATTGAACTAAATATACTAACGAATTACGTAATTTCATTAAGGTAAAGAAAACGAAAAAAATGAGTAATATAGCAGCGAGTAGTTTCGATCTACCGACCTCTGAGTTATGAGCCCAGCACGCTTCCACTGCGCCACGCTGCTAGTTAACAATTTACATGAAAAATCATATATCATATTGATTATAAGTTTTCTAAAAATAAAAATAAATTTACTTAGTTATATTTTTTCTTGTAATTAAATATAAGAGATTACCTGTAGAAAAAAAAAAAAATACTCCGCGGCGGGGAATCGAACCCCGGTTTCCCGCGTGACAGGCGGGGATACTAACCACTATACTACCGCGGACAATGTTATTTCATCATAAAGATCTTCAAAAGAATCATCATTATCAAACATCACATTAAAGTACATATTGTGCTCAAAAAGTTTCCGCACTGATTTTATTTTTGGTCGGTGTATACAGAGTGACCTAAAATGTATTTCTATATTTTCAAATAGATATTTAATTCATCTGACCTTTTGATGTCCATAGATGGAGAACTATATAAACAATACATAATTGTTATCACAGAAGAGTTTATTTATAATTAAAAAAACCACAGACATAAAGGATCAAACATATGCCCAATATGTCTTTAATGGGCTCTTTTCTATAAGTAGCATAAACAACATGTATTTCTTTGAAATCTTCATATCTCGAAATGACTTTATTAAAACCTTCTGATATTTCCTATCAAGTTAATCTAGCCTGCATGTGCAAGGTTTTATGTCAAAATTTGAAAATATAGTATGCTAAAAAATAGGGTCTTACAGAGAAAAGGCTTGGTATGTTGCCAGGAGCAAACCATAAATTCAAGCTCTAAAAGATATGTTAAGTCTCGACTGGAAATCACAGCTTAAAAGAATGTATGATTCTAGAAATCTTACGGACACAATCTCACTTGTTAGTTATAGTATCAATTTTGAGTGCCCCTGTATCTGTACAGATGAATAACTTGTTATGTAGAAATTTATGTCGATTTTTTGATAATGAGACAAACGATTGAAGTGATCTTTGACAATCTCATGAATAATAGAGAACTAGATAACTGATTTCTTACATCAAGAAAATTTAAAGACACTTCAATCTTTTCAAAATTTATTAAACATCAAAGGTTATTTAGTTTAAAAATAACATATTGCTGATACTTCTCAAAAAAAATTTAAGAACTTTTCTATAGCTTCTAAATGATTAAGAATAAAAGTGGGTGCAGTTAGCTTTCACGCAGTGCTTATTCAAATTTCAAAGCAGCTTTATCATAAGAGAATATTCGTAGTTCTATAACGACTACACTTAGTCATCTGTTTTCGGTATTGTGTTCGTAACAATCACTGGAAGTGATAGGCGAATATTGGTGAAAAAGCCACGAAGATGCACTTGAAAGTACAGACTGTAGCGTATGGACAGCGACTGTTTATTAAATTTTGAAGGAAGATTAAATGAAAATGAAGCTGGAGCAGTGTGAGGTACTTGCAATTGGTAGCTTTCATTGAAGTGTATGCCTTTAAACTTCTGAATTTTTTCCAAGTTTCGGTTCACAAGATAGAATTCCTTGCTATCATTGGAACCAAATTCGACGTTTTTAATGAAAGCCATCGATATTCGACGAACAAAATTTTGTTTCGGATTATGTAAATCAATATCAAACGAAAGATCGTCTCCAGCAACAACGACATTTTTCGGAAGAATTACACGTAGACGAACACCTAATCGACTTTTGTCTTCTTTTTCAATTTTTGTCGCTTTCTGAGATCTGGACCAACTTTTAAGTATAATAGGAAATATTCTTTCAACGTTTGATTTGTACCATTCAGAACGAACAAATGTAATGCGAATAAAATAATGAATAAATGCTGTATTTGTTTCATTTTTGCTGAGAGAAGGTGGTAAAGAATCCGGAAGTTCGAAACGAAATGGCCAACTATGACTACCATATGGTACAGGAAATTTACCTGTGGTACCATTTGGATGTACAACGATTCGCTCATTGAAGAACCTTATATGAGAAGTATTTTTTGATTCACTCTTGTTTACCTGTTTTGCAACATTATAGACAAATTCACCCGTTAATTCTGCATTGATACGCTCCAATATCAAGTTTGCGTGATCAGTATTAACAAAATCGACAAAACCCGAAATGATTTTACCAGTTGAAAATGTATTTCGTCCATTTGTAGCAAATCGACATTTAATATTCCATTCAGCTCCATTACTATTCACACTTAATAATATCAATGTAAGCAATAAATAGACCAGATTGGAAGATAACCAAGGAAACCAATATTGACTCTTCATCGATGCTTGATGCCACACACTTAAAGAGAAAGTGAAAAATGATTAGTTTGTTCTATCGACAGATTAAAATGTCGACATCGCAAAACGTTAGCAATGTTTTAAATAGTAAAAATGTGAATTTGTTACCAACGAACATTTTAACACAACTATATGTAAAACAATATTCTCTGTAGATAAGAAAAAACAAGGTAGCAATAACTTTCGTAATCTTAATAACTATTATTTGCTTTATATTGATTTTGCACGATGAAAAATATCAATTTTCAAGGTCAACAATCAAGATTAATAACGTAAACTCTTTTTTATTAAAATAAAAAATAACCTACATTGATTTTTCATCGACTCTTAGTACAATAAATTTAACCGAAAAAATAAATAAGACTAATTTTTGAATGCCATTACACTATCACAACAAATATCAACACAATAATCTTTTCAATTTAATCCATTGGTTTTCATTTGTTTACGTATTGATAATGATTCAGAATGTAATCGAAATGTCTAAAAAGGAATAAACGATCACTTTTTATCATTATTTTATTAAAATTTGCCTAAAATTACAATTACTATACGATAGTTCGTTTTAAGAAACCAAATTAACCTTCCATATTGTTTGTTACAAGTAAATGTATAATAAACTAAATAGATTTATTTTATCAGTTAATATTTAATGATATAAGATTCACATTGTCTTTTTCTTTATTTTAAGTTTTTGATAATAATCTTTTGCGATGCCTTTTCTATCTGATCAATTAGTTTTACTTTTTTTTATAAGTAACTACGACGTATCCTAAAAAAAAGATTTCATTATAAGATATATTTCTAACACAAAAGATTATTTGTTGTCTCATGTTCGATAATCATTATACTAATTACATTTGACTTGATCTGATAATAAAAACTATATGAAATATTTCGAAGAGATTTCTTGTCTTTCGATTCTCTAGATAAATCGAATTCATATCAATAGCTTCACTGATAAAAAACATAGATTTTATTTCAATTTCTAAAGACAAGATATTTTGTCTATTGTTTTTTGGTATTATAAAATTAGTGATGAAAAATCATAAATATCAAGCATCATTATATTTAGAATAGATAGACACAAATCAAATTAAATCTATGAAACCGATTATTTTTTTTTATACATTAAATTTTACATTTAAATGTAAATTTCAATTTCTACTTTTTTTAACAACTATTTTTTGATATCATTGTCTTATGAAAAGATTGAGAAATATCCAATATATAAATTGATCAAATGAATATATCTTTTTTTTTCAAAGTCATGAAGATAAAATATTATACTTTATATATTCTATCATCGTTGTCACAATACTCGAAATTTTCAATAAGCAACAGTTAAATATTAAAAAGATTTGAGAAGATCAAAACAACATGAATTGTCTTCTTTTCTTTAAGTCTTAGTAACGGACGAATTTCTGTATCCGTCGATTCATATAGTCCGTAACATATAAATTGAGTTGACTATCAAATTCTATCGATCTTGGTTCGTTCAATAGAGTATCATTTGATTGTTCAGTATAAAAAAAATTGAACAAGATTATTAGTATCATCAGCAACATACATATTATCTATGGAAACAAATGTTACATCTGTAGGATTATACAAAAATGTTGATGTATTTCTTCTTACTTCATCATTATTACCAGCAGCCAATGTCCAATTATTAGCACTCAATTCCCAATGAATAAATTATTGACTTGACGATTGGCGTTGAATCACCAGATGTGTAAGACATCACACGATGATTACTAGTATATGTTATATAGAGTGTGCCTATATTTAAATCTCATGCAATACCATGCGGAGAAAATACCAGATTATTTATACTTCGACCAAAACCTACAAGCAATTAAATTACTAAGTTTTCAGTTGACATTAAAATATTTATATATGAAAAACTGTTAAACTTGCTCAAATATTAATTTAGATTTATAATCATAAAATGTGAAAACAACGGAGTGATGCTAAAATATTGTACTGTTTATATTGGTTCATAAATATATTTTAAACAAAATTTTTATTATAAGTTTGTTTATTGAAAAATACTATAACGTTTAACTTACACAAGCAAGATGATATCTGAATGAATCATTCGTATCATTAATGACATATTTTATAAGATAGAAAGAACGAAAAAGAATATTACACAACTGCAATATGATTCAATATTAAATGATGTTATAGAAGAAGAGAAAATGGTCGAGCCGCTTTCTCGGGCTTTAAAATACTATTACAATTTATCACTTTACAATTTCCTTATGAGACTGAAGCATGTGGAAGCGAAATTTCGATTTTGCAAGCCTGAGAATAAATTGATACTCGATCATTAAAATAATTTTTTTTTTCGAATATATTTTTTATCAACTATTGAAAATTATTTTTATGAATTCTTCTTTTGATAAATATAAAATTGCGAAGACAAAAAAATATGATAAATGATGAATTTATTTGAAGTAGATTATTACTAATAGATTGTGAAATAAATGACATATTTGTTTTTCATGAATTTATCAATTAATCAGTTCAATGATGTATAAGTCTCTTTCGATTTATTCAAATCTTTAATAGAGAGATAAAACATATGAACGAAAGAAAAGAATTTTTTTTCGTTAATGAACATTTTTATTGAAATAAATTTATTTTAAAAAAACTCATAAATAATAAAATGTAAATCTCATTTTGTTATCAAGTGATCGATGATGACAAACTTGTGAATTTGTTGTATTATTTTTCAATATTAGTTGTGATATTACATTACAATATATTTCTCAACAATATCGAAGTGAGATTTTTCTTTTTATTCATTAAACTGATCGAATATGCATCTGTTACTTCACTGATGAAAAACATAAATATATCAATTTCGGAAGTCGCCATATTAAATAACGATGAACGATTGAAACATGATTAAGTTATAAGTAAAGTATAAATATTATACATCATCATATGTAAAATTTATGAAGTCAATTATTTTTTATACAGTAAAATTTGAAAAATTGGAACTTTGAAATTTTTTAGATTCTTGTCAGGATATTCGAAATTTTCAAAAAGCAATAGATAATATTAATAATACTTGAGCGAATCAAAGCAGTATAATTAAGAAAATGAACAAAACAAAATAAAAATTAGAAAGAAATATGTCAAATATTATTAAAATCTAAACAGTAGTAAATGAAAAAAAGTGACAGCAAAACAAAAAAATAATCATATTTGATATGCGAGTCGCTGATGTTTTTTCTTAAAGTCTTAGTAACGGACGAACTTCTGTATTCGATGATTTATATAGTCTGCAACATATAAATTGAGTTGACTGTCAAGTTCTATCGAACTTGGTCCGTTCAATAGAGTAGCATTGTTTCCACTTATACCTGTAACACCAGCAATTATAACACCGTTTGATTGTCCAGCATAAAAAAACTGAACACGATGATTAGTATAGTCAGCAACATACATATTACCCATCGGATCAAGTGTTACATCTGTAGGATTGTACAAAGATGTTGATGTATTTCCTCTCATTCCATTATTATTACCAGCAACCAAAGTCCAATTATTAGCACCCAATTCCCACCGAACAATATTATTGGCTTGACGATTGGTGATGATAAGACTGTTCGATGATGCATCAAAATGAAGACCATATGGAAAGGATAACTGTGTTTGACTCAATCCTTGCCCATTACCACCAGCAGCTAGGTTGCCTGAAGAAGCACCAGATGCATAAGACATCACACGATGATTATTAGAATCTACTATATAAAGTGTGCCTGTATTTAAATCTCGTGCAATACCAATTGGCGAGGATAACAGATTGTTTGTACTTCCACCAACACCTACAAGAAATTAAATGACTAAGTTTTTAGTTGACATTAAAATATTTATATATGAAAAACTATTAAGTTTTTCTAGGTATTAGTTTAGATTTATAATTGTAAAGTGTGAAGAAAACGAAATAATGCTGAAATACATTATTGAATCATCAATAGATTCTGATTGAAAGATGAAATAAAATCAGTGATTTAAAAGTATACAGAAGAATAACTCTAGGAATTAGCTTGTTATACGAAAGTTATTGAATATTTGTATGTAGTGGAATTTGAAATAGTATGAAAGTGATAAATAGAAAAAAAGATGAGTGTATGACATCTATCAAACAACAAGTAGGATAATTTATCGATCAATTTCGTTTCATCTTTATAAACTACTTTTCATATATTAGATATAATAAAAAAGTTTTCCTAAACGAATTAAATAAGTACTAGGAAATATATTAAACATTTAAATGCTTTCAAAAATATTTCTATAATAAAGAAAAAAATTTTTTTTATAATTTTTTTGTATTCTAACCTGTTGCGTTCCCAGCGACAGTCGTTCCCGACGTTGCACCGTTTGACCAAAACTGTATTCGATAATTTCCTGTGTCAGATATATATAAATTCCCATTCGAATCAACTAGAACATGTGATGGAGATTGTAATGTATTAGACGACGAGCCTCTAGATGTATTTGCTTGACCAGCAACAGTTATACCAATGGAAGAGCCCTTTAAATATTTCTGAACTCTATTATTTCTGGAGTCACCGACATAGAGTGTATTTGAATAATCTAATGTTATACCGAAGGGAAAATACAATTGATTACTAGTATTCCCTGACACACCTGAATTCCCAGCAATAGTAATACCAGTTGTATTCCATCGAAGTAATGCAGTAGAAGGTGAAATTGCTGGAAAATAAATCAATTTAGTACCGTTTTATGATAAAAATTAGTTTTGAGTCATTGTTAAAATACACTTCTTTATAGTTTTCGTTAAGAATAGAATAGAACTTCTATCAAAAATTTGTGTTTCAATTTTAACATTTAAAGTTTGTTTTGATTTGTCGTTTAGAAAACTTCAAGCATAGATAGTCTTCATTAGTCTGTTATGATACTGTGCATCTTTTGAATATTTCACAGATTTCGACATCTAATTTTATGCCGATGGCTCAACCTGATCAATGACTGGCTAAGAGATACTCATATTCATTCCACCAAGCTTAAAGATCATTTTCGCAATTTATTAGAACATTGTCAATAGTTTTCATCATGATCATCTGAAATTTCATAGAGTCAGACTATTTCTAACTCATGTACATATAATGAGAGACAAGCCGAAAAATTTATTGAATCAAAAACGTCAATATTCTAACTATATATAGACTATCATTCATTAGAAAGAAATTTTTATAAACGAGATATACATTGAGCAATCTAGTTTTTGCTCTTAAATTTTTTATATTGTCAAGACTGTTCCACTTCAATAGTACTCATCACTGAAAAAATTCTTCATTATTAACTATTACACAAGTAAAAATGAGATAGCATTCACACATTAAATCTTTCTCATTATTATCAAGTGGAAAATATATAAATTTTTCTTGTGAAGAGATGTCAAGTTCATATGATGTGATCTATTCTGATTCCTGATAATTAGTTTCTTTTGATAATCTTGACTAAAGATATTACTTGTTGTATAGTTTTGTTGTTTAATATACATTGTAACAATAACAGTTAATGGTATAGATCCAACCATTGTCCCAATTAACGTCCAAATTAAGCAAAAACGATATTTTCCTTTCCAACATTTATTCTTTTTCACATTCTGTTGTTTAATAGTAGAACGTTTTTGATCCAAATAGGTTTGTTCTAATATTGAAATTCGATTCATGCTTTAAAAAAAAGTAACACAAATGACACTAAAACAAATTTATTAAATATTATTCTATTGTTTTTCGAGCAACCAAATATATTTTATGTTTGCAAATCTCATTGAGTTTTTTATTGACATAAGTTTTAATTACAAAACCTATTTTTAAAGAAACGAATATAGGACATTGAACGGATTCTTTAACATTCAACTATTAAATTTATTCTCCTTTCTATACATCTTCGCATAGTAATTATTATAATAACATCTACAAGAAAAATACATATTTTATAAGATTATATCTTCCAACAACTAATTCATTTGTTGATTTTAATATATTATTCTTAATTGTGAATGTTACATTTGAATCTATTTTCCAATGGGTTATAACCAGCTACCACAAGTATTGTAAAATATATTTATTTTATGTAAAACTGCATTGTTTACAAAAGATGTTTGTTTTTATTCGACCAGACAATGTATTCAAACAAGTGTTTCATATGAAATAGTATTGTTTATTAATATATGCTTATTTTATAACTTTTAAAAGATTCATTCTTTTTATCAGTACTTCATTTCTATTGGAAAAATATACTAATTAATGTATAGTATATATGTCAAAATATCCTTAGATTGTGAATAAATTTTGAACGAAAGAAGGAAACTTAAATCTTTCGTTTTCACATGTTGATAATGACCTGTAATATTTCTCTTTCTATCGATCTTTGTTTACTTATATTTATTTTCAAACAAACTGCTTACATGTAGATGTAAACATTACAGATGAAAACTAATTAAGCTTATTATTTCTCAATGAAATTTAAATTTTTTTAAAAGACGAATACAGTGAAATTGAATCGTTTCCTTTTATTTACAATATATTAAAAAAATGTTTCACATGGATTAGAAAAATATTTGTAATAACGCATTAAATATATGTATTCATAATTATTAATAAAGTTCTCTGATTTCATTTAATATATTTTAATCATAGATTTAATCGAAGAAATACTTAGTACTATTATTTTGAATGATATTGAAAATATTTCAATAGACAATATCTACATTTTATTCGATGGTTATTATGATAGTTAATGCTAGTTAATTGTTAATAATAAGAATTTTTATCTAAGATTTTCATATTAGTCAAAGGAAAATATCATGATTTTATAAATTACATATATTTTATTTATATTGCATTTTAATAACAAGTATATATATTTCGCAAAAATTATCATAGTGCATCTTTAGATGAATATATAATTATTAATTCAACTATTATAATGTATTAATATTTATCCTAAGTATAAATAATTATATTTTAATTTCTAGACTTTGCATAGTACTTGCGTAATAGATAATCAACAAATTAGTATTGTACATTTTAAAATAAAATCATCAATTGATAGATAATAGTATTTGTTTATAAGATCTAAAGGGTGGTCCAGAAGTCCTGACTCGATTTGTATAATTAATTTTTTTATATTAAAACACATACTTAAAAATTTGTCCCTAGGACAAAACGATGCAGTAAAAGACGCTCTACAAAACAGCCTTTGACTGATCTATTCTAACTCATATAGTACGAAAGTTATTAGTTTAGGAATATGCATCGCAAAAAATAAAAATTAGCCGTAAACCCTATCTATATGTAGGTGCTTTCAATAAAAGTTCCATAACTTCATCCAAACAAAAGATTTTCCCGTTAGATTTGTTTTGATTTGATTAGAAGTGGTTACTCTCCTCTACCTAGCTACAACATCAAAACTTCGATCAGGTTTTCCGTTCTTTACTGAGTGCTGTGTCGAAAGCTAGGTTGTCGATTTTTGACATATTTTTGAAAGTTGGTTCTCAAGCATGCTATTTTTTCTAAAAACAATTTTCTATAGACCATGAGAAAGAGCACATTTAAAAGTACCAAATTCAACTGAGTTCTCACTTATGCTACGCTTTTTATGGAAATAGTTGGAAAAGAAAAAGTTGAAGTCGAAAAAAATTGCTAATTTTACAAAGTTTTTATTTTTTGTCTTTATAGTTTGCTCAGTTTTCTTGATTGGAGTTCTGGAGTTAAAGTTTAAGTATGATTTTGTAGAGAATTTCACAGTGCTTCTATTAAAAATAGAATTTGTTCTGGAGAACCCAAGGAAAAAAAGTTATAGCGAAAATATTAAGACCGGATTCACGGTTAATTTTTACTTTCTGCGATGCATATTCCTAAACTTATAACTTTCGTACTATATGAGTTAGGATGAATCAGTCAAAGGCTGTTTTGTAGAGCGTCTTTTACTGCATCGTTTTATCGTAGGTACAAATTTTTAAGTATATGTTTTAGTATAAAAAATTAATTATACAAATCGAGTCAGGACTTCTGGACCACCCTTTATAGGTTATCAGCTTAAATATATTCTGGAAGAATATTCAACTGTGTCAATTTTACCAACAGCCTTGGTGCTAAGACGAAAATTCACTGGCAACGTCAATAGCTATATTCACATGTTTTTAACAATTTCTTGCTATTGAGGATAGATGATATGCAGTTTTTATAAATATTGCTATGTAAAGTATGTCTCTACGTATATGATTTAATTATCAAACTTGAGAAAACAAAAGAAGTCCCAATTGTTTTCGCTCACTTAATATAACATTTGGTATACCCTATATGTACAGCAGAGAACGGTTGAAGTTGTGAGCATCAGAGACCGAAACGAGTCAAAAAAAGTCCGACTCGACTCGACTCGACTCGACTCGACGGACATTTAAAAAGATCTGACTCGACTCGACTCGACGGACATTTAAAAAGATCTGACTCGACTCGACTCGGGTCGGGTCGAGTCGAGTCGAGTCGAGTTGCCGAGTATCGATTGAAAATCGAATGTTTAGAAGTGCATTCGTAATATCAAGAATGAAAAGAAATTCAGACACACACTTCATCCGTATCATAGTGTTGAAATACCCACGTCAGACCTTGAGGAAAGGAAACGGTAAGCTTCAGGAGATTGTGACCATTTCTTGGCAGTAGTATTTGAGATTCAGAAATTTCAGGTATTTTTTCTATGTCTTCCTATTAGAATCTGGTCTTTGTCGCTCAATAACGGTTGGAAGCCATAGAAAAAGTCCTTCGCTCTCTGCATTGCTTACTTTCTATCGATTCTCTATCAGAAACAAAAAATCTTCTACGGGTTTCCTACTCGATTTCAGCTTGGAATTATTGTTTGGATTCGTTCTGAACCATTTCTTACACGACTTCGGCAATACTGAAGGTCGATTTTCTCTGCTCATAAATGCTCAAAGTCTATTCGAAACAATCCTATTGCATGGAATGGATAACACATTTCATCAATTCCAATATTCTAATTATAATCAAACATTTGATCACTTAAACATCCACTCTGCTTTGATCATCTTTTTGCGATAAATAATGAAAGAATGCAATACATTATAAAATCTGTTGTACATCGCATACTAATTACTAACATAGCCTGACGATCAATCACGTCATTGCATTCTAATTAATCTATGAACAGTCAATAATGCATGGAGTACAATGAAAGCTAGTGTATATCATTCAATGTACTGTATCTAGCGTCGTCAGTTCATCGTTATCTATTAATTTTAACGTTTGTTCAGTCTATTCATTGAAATGAATTGACAGTGTCTCATCTCAGTTTGTCTAACAATGACGATGACTAATATTGAGAAATAAATGGTAAAATTATGAAGAAATTTTTAAAAAGTCGAGTTTTTCAAGTCAAACTCGGCTCGACTCGACTCGACGTAAGTCTGACTGGACTCGACTCGACTCGGCGTAGGTCTGACTCGACTCGACTCGTTTTCGGTCTCTGGTGAGCATCTCTGTTCATAGCATTTTGTGGATATTGTAGAGTTGTGATAGATTAACAAAATTCTCAGAAATCTTCGAAAGTCAATTGAGAATCTCTAGAAACTACCTACGAATGATGGTTCCAAATGCTTAAAAGTTTTCGAGCTTATACTGTATTTAGTGGTAGAAGATTTGTAGCCTACAATAACATCTAAAGTATCCTTGGTGCCATTTGTATTTGAGTGAGATATGCAATCTTTAGTGAATTCTCCTTTTAAGACGATCTGTTTTTCGATGATATCATACCTTGATATCCTCTTCTGAAATTTTTTTCAGATCAAAGTCTCAATCAGGCTCACTTCTCCACGAAATTTGAGAAATTTTCGACTTAATCTTTCCAAGGTATGAATTTTTCAAATTTCAAATTTTTTCGATAGATCTTATAGGAAACACGTATCTATTGAAACATTCATAATCTTGGAATAATAAGGTGGAAAAATTCTCAAATTTCGTGGGAAAATGAGCCTGATTGAGACTTTTATCTGAAAAAAAATGCAGACGAGAATATCAAGATATTATATCATTGAAAAACAGATCGTCTTAAAAGGAGAATTCACTAAAGACTGCATATCTCACTCAAATACAAATGTCACCACAGATTCTTTAAACGTTGTTGTAGGCTACAAATCTCCTATCCCTAGATACAGCATAAGCTTGAAAACTTTTAAGCATCTAGAATCATCCTTTGTGAGTAGTTTCCAGAGATTTTCAGCTGACTTTTAGAGGTATCTAAGAATTTTGTCCATCTGTTGAAGCTCTTCGAGGATTCCTCAAAAGATAACTGATTAGAGCTGGATGAGTTCAGCTCGTGACCAGATAAAGTGGCTGGAAAATGAAATCGTTAAAATGTTTTCTTAGAAATTCGTTACACACAGTCAAAAGTGTCCGAATTTTGACGTTATTACGCGTTAACATAGCATATACGTTTAAACGTTTCGTGTTTCACTCATTTTAACTGTTGGAGATATAAAAAATTTGTGACTGTCAAAACGCAAAAATTCGGACATTTTTGACTGTGTAAAATACGTTCATAGACAGAATAAATAATGGCTGTTAAAATGTGTCAATATGACTTTTTTGACTGCATGGGTAGGTATCCATCAGTACAGTTAACTGGGTCCCAGTGTCACGGGATACCCAGTTAACTGGGTGTATATAGGATGTGTGAAAATGTTTTTCCAGACGAGTAACACTCTGATTTTAAATAGCATACGTAACGATCTTAATACAAAATTAAAGTGCGTCAAAAATGGAATTGATTGATGCTAAATAGTAGGAGTTATCAGAACGTTTTAATGTCGAATTAAAGAAGTTTTACGAAATTATGTTTTTTCTGCATAGAAAAGTCGAGACGCTAGTAATTCGCACATAGAATACAATATTTTCTTTTGATAATTTTACATGATTTAATAGAACTCGTCGAACTCTACAAAACTATATGTATTAAGAATTTTTTGAACCATTTTTTCTGTGATCAAAGTTTAAAAAACTATTTGGAAAATACTTAATAATGTCAAATAACTCATTTTTTATATGAGAAAAATATCCGATTTTTCAATAAAATTAGCTTTCTTCGTTATTTTTATTGCCATGAATGCTTCGAAATATATTTATCAGACCAAGTTTTCCACGCTGCATGCAATGAGCATATTTTGAAGGATCTGTGGTAGAGATGTACAATTTCACGCTCATATGAGCTGTACATACTTTGATCTGTCTAGGGTCAATTTCTATTATACTAGAGGAACATCTTTGCGTCCTCATCCACTATACTATAGGAGTACCCTTGAGCCCTCAACTGCTACACTATAGGTGTATCCTTGGGTCCTCATCTACTATACTATAAGGATACCGTTAGGTCTCCAACTTAGCCATGGCACCATACATTTACTTTACTAGTAACTAAGTACCTGTCGTAAAATGCTGGTCGTTGCGTCCGCTTTTATATTAGCCAAAAAAACGGGCCGATCAGATGGCAGCAGATTGAAACTCCATTATTTCATGGATAACTGTGAAAGATTCTATGAGGACTTTTGTAGAGCCCTTGATAACCTTAAATTCACCCGAATAACCATATGATGCATCCTTATCTTGATGAAGGAAAACGCCTCGAATCTGATTGGCTGTTACAAATGAGTTTCAGTCAAACAAATTTCGAGGCGGTTTTTCCCCATGAAGATAAAGACGGAACATAGGATTGTTCGGATCAATTTGAGGTTATCAAGGGTGTTCTACAGAATTCATCATAGAATCTTCTACGGTTGTCCGTAAAATAAAGAGTTACAGTTTCTTGCAATCTGAATGGCTGTTGCGAAAGATTTTCAGTCAAACAGATTTCGAGGCGGTTTTTCATCATCAAGATAAGGGCGCATCATAGAGTTGTTCGGGTCAATTTGAGGTTGTCGAGGGTGCTCTACAAAAGTCCTCATAGAATCTTTCACAGTTATCCATGAAATAATGGAGTTTCAATCTGCTGCCATCTGATCGGCCCGTTTTTTTGGCTAATATAAAAGCGGACGCAACGACCAGAAATTTACGATAGGTACTGAGTTACTAGTAAAGTAAATGTATGGTGCCATGGCTAATTTGGGGACCTAACGGTACTCTCATAGTATAGTAGATGAGGACCCAAGAGTATCCCTATAGTATAGTGGATGAGGATCCAATGGTACCCTTACAGTATAGTAGATGAGGATCCAAGGGTAGGGATCGGCGGTTCCAAAAAAAATGGAACCGAGAACCGAATTTGAAACGTTATTTTAGATGTCTTTCGAACCGGAACCGGCTTTCTCAAATTTTTCAGAACCGGAACCGGAACCGGCTTTCTCAAATTTTTCAGAACCGGAACCGGAACCGATTTTTTCCATATGATTATTAACCACAGAGGTGCAAAATCTTTCTCGGGTGCCCCCGCGCGGAGAAGGAAATTTTGAGAAAAAAGCTATTAGAAAAGAAAATCTCAATCTCTTCATAACAAACTGTTACAGGATATAATTTATTCTTTTGAGATTTTTACTTTACAGGTTTGCTCTATTTTTGATCTTCCCAAGAACAAACACAGTACTGTCGAAATATAATTTCTTCGTTACTCTTTTTACCAGTTTTTTTCTACATTTTTTTATCACTTGCTGAACTATATCATGGCCAAAGAAATCAATATTGGAAATTTATCGAACATGGATAATTTCATTATGTGCTAGTTGTTTATTTTATGTCAAATAACGTTGGTCTATAAGCAGTGGAAAAAAAATATCTTGGAGAAATCTTTCGAAAAATTTCGTGAGGGGAGGAAATTTTTGATTTTTTGGAAAACTCTACACCTCTGACTAACCTCATCCTGTTTTTATTAATATATATTTTAAAGAGCAATAGTAATGTAATAAAACGTTCCATTTGTTGAAGAAATGGAGGATCTTTGGAAATCAACTGATCAGTTTTTGGCCGTTTTTGTATCCTTTCTCTCAGAGCTTTAGTTTTACACAAAACGGAGTCGAACAGCTGAAGCGTCATTTTTTGAGTCACCTTCTAGTTAAAAGAAAAAATTGACCCAATATTATCTTCAAATTCAATTCAACGTCCGAAACAGTTGATAGCAACAGCTTCAGCAAAAAGATTCAAACTGGTTGAACAGGACAATACGTGTATAAATGATGATAATGATGTTACCCAAGGCGATAAAAAAGGGTTTCATTGACCCATTTTATCAGACGGTTGTATCTAAACAATCATGTCTTGTACATAAAGTATTGTTAAAAATTTTTTTACTGTTTTACTTTCACTTACACTTTGGAACAGTCTTTTTCCAATAAATATTAATTTCATTCAAACTGAACAACTAGAGAACCAAAACTTCACGAATTAAATTAATTTTTTTTCATTTTTCTAGTGATTTAATGGCTGCGGTTCCATGAAATATTTTACGAAGGAACCGGAACCGGTGTTTTCTCTACTCTTGCTAACCGGAACCGGTTTTTTTGCAATTTTAGGAACCGGAACCGAACCGGAACCGCCGGTTCCGGTTCCGGTCCTTCTTTGGAACCGCCGATCCCTATCCAAGGGTATCCCTACAGTATAGTAGATGAGGACTCAAGGGTACCCCTATAGTATAGTAGATAAGGATCCAAGGGTATCCCTATAGTATAGTGGATGAGGGACCAAGGTAGGGGTGCTATTTTCCTGTTAAAGTTAAATAAATTTAAATTATCAATAATTTAAATTTAAAATAAATTTAACTTATTTTTACCCATAATTTAAATTTAAAAATAAAATAAATTATCGATAAGCTAATTTAAAATAAATTTAACTTGACTTTTTTTCATAATTTATTAAATTATAAATTAAATTAAATTATCGATAAGCTAATTTAAAATAAATTTAACTTGACTTTTTT
>JAJEKB010013555.1:0-20520 GCA_022393335.1 Macrotrachela quadricornifera
GCGGCTACGCAATCGTCTTATCATTTTGGGACGCTCTCACATGCACGGACTCTTCAGTCCTGCTTGTTCTGTTTGTAGTGAGAAACAAATGGGTAACGAAACGGATACCTGCTGATCCATTGATGTGTGAGACGAGTGTGTTCTGTTGTTTGCTATATGAATCAGACACAAATCTCGGCTCATTTCATTGGATCAGTGTTGGATAAAATAATCCGAAAAATCATTCACATATGTTTTTTTACAGACAAGGTATCAACAATCATTTCACATTCGATCGTATCATTGTCTATCGAAAAATGCAATCCATATTTTGTAATTAAACCAAATATTAGCAGAAGATTTTATGTAAGGTTTGTTGAAATTATGTTAATAAATATAGGCAAGAGCAAAAACATATTGTTTTCTATATTACACCACAAAAAAAAAAGAACGAACTGAATTGAATAAATAATTTTTATTTTCACTTAGACGAAGCATGTGTCATATTTGTATCAACCAATCGTGTGATTACAGCAACATGATGATGAAAAAAATCTACTATAACTATGTTAGTTATGGGTCGATCATTGTGCAAGTCTTTCCATCCAAATATAGAAAACTAATTCTTCGTTCTGTTTGTTGACAATATAATAAACGTGTTCACATTGCACCATACATTGTGTAGTTTCATCCTATAATATTTTTTCTTTGATGTATTTTCTGTTTTAGTGCTGGCCTAATATACATCATATGTGAAATCTTCTCTCATTTGAAAACAACGACAAAATCCTGATGTCTTGGAAATTTGCTATTTTTTTTTTGTTTCTTGAAAAGGCTTAAAGAACATAAGACAGCGAAGTGTGTAGATTTCATAATATAAAATTTTGAGGGTGAGAGTTAGGATCAGAAGTCCAATCAGGCACTCGAATAATTTCTCTGATATGATCTGATCCCCACGAAAAAAAGCATTTTTGTGCGTTTATACGATCGTCTTTATTCACAACACGTTTAAACGTATTTATTTGGCATACATTTCAATGAATTTTTCAGAGTTCTTCTGCTGGAAAAATGAATTTCTTACAAACGCACTTGAAAATGTTTTTTTAATGAATTTTTTGTGAGGAAAATCAGTTTTTTCGCACATAGCTGGCTGAATATTCGGGTTTTTATTTTTCAGTAAAAACGTCGTTCCACCAAGTAAGTGTCTGGTGTCATTTAGAGAAATATTTCGTAATATTACACTGAACAATAGATCTTTAAATGAGCTCATTTTGAACATAAATTTGATGACTATCGCAGATCAGAATGTATTTGAATATTATCAAAGAAAGAAATAGCTGTGTTCAAACCGGCTAACGATACATTAATTAAAACAAGTTTGACGAATCATGGCAGCAATGTCCTTGTAATAATGTCCTTATAAAAATATCCTTGAGAAAATATCCTTGCAAAAATGTCCCTATGATTTGGTCCTCAAGAAAACATTCTTGCTAAAAAATGTCCTTGATCAAAACGTCTTTTTAAAATCGTCCTTTGCATAAAAAATGTCCTTTTCTTATGACCTTGGTTTTATCTAACGGGTGTTCCAGAAAGAATAGTCCTCTCAGTATTTTTGAGATTTCTCCTCTATTATTCCTGCGATTAAAGCTCTTTTTATTATCAAAATATATTGCTTGAAATTCTATACAAAACCACATATGACTATGTCTAATAACTGTCTTAGATATATTTGAAAAAAGACGAAAACTAAAGACATACAAGCAGATGTAGTTTGTAAATATATCACCAATAATATACGGTTGCACTTTTGTGTTTCATATTTTAATCTTTAAATACGTTTCACTAAAAAGGTAATATATACCATAAGATTCTGCATGAAAAGCTCTACAAACTATAAACTAAAGTTTATTTTAATTGCGTTATTTTTATTTTCAAAAAAAACAACTGTGTGTGACGGATTTTCGTCGTTGCGAAAATCGGTCGCACGGAATTTGAAGCTGTTTTCAACTTTAAAAAATGATACAAACAAAATAAATCGTTCTTTATAAATTATAGAGCTTTTCACGCTACACCTTGCGGGGTATTTTGATTTTTTTACAGGACACATATCAGGTGATAAAAAAGATAAAATAAGAAAAAGGAATTTTCATACGTGTAAAAAAAATTATTTTTTTTCACAATGGCGAAAATTCGTCACACAGAATTTTGCTTTTTTGTAAACAAAAAAGTATACAATTAAAATAAACTTCAGTTTATAGGTTGTAGAGCTTTTCATGCTGCATCTTATGGTATATTTTGTCTTTTTAATAAAACGTATTTAGAGATTAAATAAGAAATGCAAGGTGCGGCCATTTATTATGAGACACCCGTTATTTACCAATTACTTCTACTTGTATGTCTTTAGTTTTCGTCTTTTTTTCAAATGTATCTAAAACGGCTGTTCAGTCTAGTCATATATGATTTTGTAGAGAATTTCAAGCGCTAACTTTTGATAATAAATAAGGTTTTAATTACAGGAATAATAGGGGAGAAACTTAAAAATACTGGGAGGGCCATTTTTTCTGAGGCATCCATCAGGTTACAATCACAGGTTTAAACCGCGTTTACATACAAGTCATCCGAATGATTAGAAATTTATTGATGGTATTCGACAAGAAGTTGAAACGGTTCATAGTATACTTATTGAAATAAATATTGGCATGCCACCTCGTACAAAACGACCGAATCGCAGAATCGCTGAACGGTGAATGAAAGAACTTTATGATCGATATCACATAAAACAAATAACAATTAATGACTTACTTTATGGACTTCCTTTTTTTGTTGCACACGAGAAATAAAATAAAAATTGAACAATTGTGATGAATTCACAAAAACGACTAGTGTTTTCATCACGTAGTAGAAATTCAGCCAAAAGGACATCTTCTTGAAGGACATTATTGATGAAAACCATTTTCCAACGTTTAGCTGAAAAGGACATTTCTCGATGAGGACATTTTTTTTAAGGACGAAACACCATGAAGACATTGCAAAGGACATTTTAAAAAGGGCATTCTTGACTGTTTCCATAAAAAGAAACGTACGTTGATTAAAGCAAATTATTGTCAAAAATTAAAACAACAAGAAGAATTAGAGAAATTTATTAGTTTATTATCATCAAAACCAATTAATTTGAGAGCAGAAGAATGGAGAAAATGGCATCATCAAAATATTGCACAATTGAAACATAGAAATGAAGAGTTAAGAGATACTGTTCGTAAACTCGAACTTGAAAATAGTCGTTTACAATCATTGTCAAATTCGTATTCAAGCTCATTTTCATTGTATGAAGAAAGAAGCAAAAGAAGAAAAAAAGGAAATGGTAATCAGATAACTTCACCAACAGGATTATTGGGAGCAGTCATCCTATTCCGCGATGTTGAACACTGCAGAATTAGTTCCGCTCCCGGAATCAATTCCACCAATTCCGCAGTGTTCAACATCGTGGAATAGGATGTATTCTCATTATTGGTTGAAAGTCTGAGTCTTGGTGCAAGACAAAGAGCAACACTACGTTTAACCCTTTCACCGCGATGGGACCTATCGCGGTGAAAGGGTTAATCTCAAAATACGTTTTATTAAAAAAAAACAGCATATACCACCATAAGATGCAATGTGTAAAACTCTACAATCTCCATAGTAAAGCTTATTTTCATTGTGTAATTTTTGTTCACAAAGAAAGTAAAACTCTGTGTGACTAGTTTTCGATGTTGCGAGACGATCAATTTTTTCTACACGAATTTGAAACTTCATTTTTCTTATTTCATCTTTTGATCACCCAATATGGTTCCGTAAGAAGAAACAAAATATACCACAAGATGCAGCATGAAACGCTCTACAATCCATATCATAAAGCTTGTTCCAATTGTGTGCATTTGGTTTCCAAAAAAAGCAAAACTCTGTGCGATCAATTTTTGCAACCTCAACAATTGGTCGTACACAGTTTTGCTTTTTTTGAAAACAAAATGTACACAATTGAAATAAGTTTCACGATGTAGATTGTAGAGCTTTTCACGCTGCATCTTGTGGTATATTTTGTTTTCTAATAAAACGAATCTAGAGATGTTACTTTCTATGAAAATCGAATTGCGGTGAAATGGTTAAGAACATCTATTTATCATAAATCAACTAGTGAACCATACATTTTACCATACAAATCTGTTCATCCACGACATATTCATCAAAATATCCCATATGCAGCATTATTACATTCAGATCGCATCTGTTCCAGTATAAATGATTTTGAAGCAAAACGGATCCGTATTGATATATCTTTATTGTTGAATGGTTATCCACCATACTTCATATCGAAACAATTTGAACGATTCTTTCATATAAATAATACAATGTCTGCATTGAATGAACACATTTATCGACGTTTACATAAAATATTATTACATCAATCTACACGGCGTGAGAAAAAACTGCATATCATGATGCAAGATCCATTGCAAATACCGGTCGTTTTACAGCCAAAGATATGGGATAAAAACGAGATGTATCCGCATTATCTCTTCGATAGTGGATTGACTACTAACCTACCGACACAACTTTATCAATTGTGGAAGAAATACTTTTGGTTTAATGGATCACCACTTCAAGACGTTAAAGCTAAATTAGTTGCGAATACGAATCGAACCCTGAAAACATTCTTTATACATAAAAAACCACCAAAAGAACTATTAACAGAAAGAGAAGTGCTATGAATATTAGCTGTTCATATATTATGATCAGAATTCAATGCGCAGATCTATACACCAAAGAAATATCAATACAAACCTGTATTTTCTTGTATTCTATATCTTTTGAAATATAAAATAAAAATTCACTTTGATGAAACTAAATAAAACGCCAACTTTATCTGACACAAGAAACAGAACAACATGTATAGAATAATCTCTACATCTATAGTCTGCACCACACATTTATATTGGTTTCGAACTTACCTGATGATGACTATCTAAGTAATACTCGAAACGCGTCGTAAGAAGTTTGAAACCTATTTTGTAAACTCACACACCCTCACCCTGACTCGAGCTATTCACTATTCTTCTACATATGAAGTATTTAATCATGAATGGCGTTATACTAAGCTAATGCTATTATACAATGGGTCAGTCTCTTTCATCTATCTATTGAAGACATCTCTATATGTTCAGAATCTAGCTTTAGATATCCATCATCATTTATCGATAATCAGTTCCGAAATTTTTTCGCTGGACACACTTTATTATTACCATTTCTACCTTATACTAATGATGAAAAATAATTTTCCTTCCTGCGAGATAAACTACTAGAACAACCAACCACTAGACAGTCACAGATGAACATGAGTGCTGCCAACGTTCATACGAATAACGATGAATTTTTTGAACGAAATATCGAACCACGAGAAACTACCATACAATCGCAAACGAAAGAACAGACAAATGAAAGTAACTTGATAATTCTTTATACCCATGAGAAACGATTCGAATAAATGAAACGAGAGATACATAAGATTTACCGCGATATCTTCAAAAACACACCAGTCGAAGATGTCACAATGATCGTAGACACTCATAATTGACGCGATACCAGAAACGACTTGATCCGGAAACGTCCTAATCGCACATTATTACATGACAAGGCCAGAAAAAGTATGTCATGCACACTGATCGAACTATCAAGTTATTCTACTCATACCATTTTCATTTTCCTATACACTAGCGCGACAGAGAACAACAAACACAACCCATCAGACTTAGATCACACGCCACTTCTTCTCTGCTATCGATAATCAAATCTAACAATTCAGTCAGCAAACATCAATATTCAACATCGGTTTTCACTGCTTATCTAGTACACTTTGTTTCTTAGTCTTTTCTCATTAATATTTCCTATGTCTAATCTAACTTTGCTTAACCCATAAACATACACTGCTTTCTATTTACTTACTTTAATATTATACGAATATAGCTCTATACTATTCTAGATAAATATTCCCTTATTACTGGAAGCAATGAACTCTGAAAACAGCATAATGTCTTATCCAGCAATCTAAATTCACACAGATCGATCTCCACAACTGAGCTTTTTCCTTGAATAGTTGAATTCAACAGAATTTGAATTTGATCTTTGTGATTTTTTGAAATCCTAAGATTTATTGCCACCTGATGATCTTCGTCGTTGAAGTGAAATCTAGATTACGGTAGCTGTACTCACTCTCACCCCCTAACCCTGTAATTTCTTATTCCTTCACTCTTTAAAAATGCAAGAAGAAAGGGCTGCTTATTATTTATTATATATCAAAGTGAGTGTATATGTATGTGTGTGATAAGAACTTCAGTAAATAGCTGCTTTTGATATATGCGTCATTCGAAAAAAAGATAATCCTTTTTGTTTTTCACTTCAACATGTGCTTGTGAACTCACACGTATACGAGAGTGAAGCCTCTCTTATTTTAAACACTCGAAAGTGATAGTTATATGTTTATAGTAATAGTGCATATCAATACACAGGTAGTATGCGACGAAAAAAAAAGAAAACTAAGGCTGAGAGTGAGTGTGAATCGTTGAAGAATCTAAGAACCTTTATCCTTATCCTTAACCTAACCATCCTCACCCACCATGTTTTCTTTAGAATGTGCACTATGCATAGTCATCCCTTGCACAACATTCTGAAATCTTTTCCTCTTATCTGAGTCAGGCACGTTTTTTCTCTTCCTTTTACTTCAATAAATATTGACGATACATACAGAAAGGTAGTTATAAAGCTTTTTTTGCTGCATAAAGTCACATTTCTTTTTGTATGAGATTTGAATTTGTAAGATAAAATGATTAAGCATCAAAGGATGTCTTCATGCAAGAGCAAACTTCCACCTGAACTTTGGTCAAAAATTCTGCTACAAGCAAAACTGCCACTCGAAGAACTGGTCTCTGTCTCCACAGTCTGCCGTCAATTTTATAATATAATCTTCCATGAATTGTTTCTTCGGAAATGTGGTTTTAATCCAGTTCAACACGATCTCATACTACATCTAAATTTTGCTCATCCACGCAACTGCTTCGAAAATGCAATTCCCATTTCACAAGGTGGACTTCAATGTGAAAACGCTCCTTATCAAAGAGAAATAATCATTGAAGCAAATCCTATATTTGGTCACACTCTTAAATTCGATAGTTCAACACGTTCCTCAGAAATCACTTCTAAATTTGTCTTGAACCAGAAAATAATTTTCAGCAACTCATTTTCAATTTCATTTTGGCTCCTACTAATGAATGATGATAAAAATCTACAAACAATAGAATTTAACTTTGAAGATACTCCTATTTATTCTGCATCTTCTGATTCGAACACTCTTACATTCGACATAGTTGGCGGTGGTGCGCAAATAGATTTTGAATGCTGTGGGCGACGGGAACGTTGTAAAATGGCACAAAAGGATGCTTCACTAGTGATAGGTCAATGGTATCATTTTGCTGTGGTTTATTCTCATAAAGATAAATCTAAAGTTCCTGTACTAAAACTTTATCAAGATGGGAAAAAGTTGTATGAATTTAAAAACTTCCAGATATCTCTTAGTTCCAAGGACTACTTTAAAATCTATACACGTATTTCAGCTATGACGCTGGCTGATATTGCGTTTTGGAGTAGAGAACTCATGCCAGTGGAACTCAATACCATCTATCAACAGCGAACATCACTTGATAAAGTTAATTTAATACAGACACTTTTAGCTGTGAATCACCCTAAAGATGAAGTAAGTTACTTCTGAGTTGTTCTTCTCAATATGAGCTCATGTCATCGTCTTATTTTCAGAATGGCCTGGTGAACGCGTAGAAAGTGGAACAATCGAATATTGTATACAATGATAAGAATACGATCTTGAAAATTTGCGCTCTTTGAAGGCTTCTTTTCTTTTAACTCTTGTTTAAATTGACCGTGATTAAAGTTTCATTTTTTTTCTTTCGGGTTTTTATTAATTAATCATTTACATATATTCTAAATAGGAAGCTTGCATTTTCGATCGAAAGTACTTGCTAAGTGTCACAATTTTTCTTTATTGAAAATGTTCGATTTTTCACATATTCTTACTTGAATTTGATCGAGGAAGTTTCCAGGAGATTCAATCCGAGCTGTACATTCGATCATTTTCGGTCGGATCCCGCGTCGGATTTCAACGGAATCCCACATCTTTTATGAAAAACCGATTGGATCCGATACCTGATCCCGGGTGATTCAATCAGACTTGAGTTTCTTACCGGAAATCGTCGGAAATACTACCGGACTTCACAGGAAACCGACTCTATCCGTTAAAAACCAATCGGATCCGACTTGGGTTATGTCAGATTCCCATCAACCGGAAACAACATACATGACGTCGGAAATGATACGCCTGCCCATCTCATGTGATTAATGGTTAATCTGATGCCGTCGGATCTAAATAATGTCTATCACATCCTGCCGCGTGTTCGCCGTATTCCCATCGCCCAGATTCCGACACTAATTTTGTCGAAATTCGACGGAACACGATTGAAATCCGATTATATCCGACACAAATTTCGGTGTGTTCCAACGAATTCCGACAAAATCCGAGTTGAGATCCCGCTGATTGGAATCCGACAAAAATCCTATCGGATCCGGTCAATTTTTTATGAAAGATTACGGATTCTGATAGAATCCGACGCGGATTCGATCGAAAATGACCAGATCTACAAGTTGTGTTAAATCTTCTGCGGGAAAGGATACGCTTGCATTCTGCCGCTTCCAAATCGGAAGATACCACATCAGCTAAAAATGAGATATCAAAAAATCTTGAGCCTTTCCAACCGAAAATCGGATAGAGTCGGATCCCATGGACATATGCCAAACCATAAATTATCAGATACTGTCGGAAGAAATTCTATCAAAATCCGATAAAATCCAGCAATCGGAAAGCAACCGACTAAAACCAGAACGCACCATCACCAACAGAATCGCATCGGACGAGTTGTATTCCGATGCAATCCTTTTTGAAAAACTAACGGAAAGTGCCCTATGAATTCCGACAGTTAAATCCGACCGTAACCCTCAACTTTCTGACGACATTCGTTAAAATCACCATCACTTCCGACATAATCTTACCAATACCGACGGACGATTCCCAATTTCACAAATTCAAGCTCAAACAAACTACGCGAATAAGCAATTTACCATAACAAAACTCCACCATATACTGCACACCACCCTAAAACCAGCAAACATACTAACCGCAAACAATATACCTCTATGCTTATCCATTAACATTTAGCGAACACTATAAAAAAATATATCCAAATCAAAAGCTTCCTCATTGTCCGCAGAGCCCGACCTAGTTCATACCAAACGCAGTGAAATATTTTTCAAAAATAAGCCAATTAACTCCTTTCCACATTCACGTCCATCAGCACCATCACCAAAAAGCAAACAATGTCTGCACAAAACTCAACGCAAAGGTACACAATTCTAACCATTTCAAAAAACCGCTGTCAAAAACAATTCCAAACAACTCACCGTCAAAAATCACCCAAAAGTTAATCCAATAACACTATTTTCAAATCGACTAAACTCCGCAAACCATTAATTCCTGCGTAAAACTCCAAGTGAGCCCAACTACGCATCCCGCAACCATTTTACTTTTTATCTTTTAACAAAAATTCCCTAACTCGCAATAATAATTTAGAAAAAGCTTAACTAATATCCAAAAATCTTTTTTCAAAGATAATATTATCAAAACAAATTCGCAACAATCTTTATTCGCCCAATGAGCAGAAAATGCTCATTTTTACTCAACATCTTCTTACCCATTTAGCGAAAATTTTCCAAATCGAAAAAATCATTCGGATCACATATGAATCATATCTTAAAACCATCTTCGGAGATAAAAGTATCAAAAAATATTTTCGAGACCTATTATTAGGAAGATGGACAGATAATGCTCACTTTCGCTCACTTTTATTTTTTCAGTACTGAAAAGAAAGTGAGTCAAGGGAAAATAATCTTTGAGATCACATAAAAATTACATCTAAATATCTTATTGTGAGGTATTTTTAAGCTTTTCCATTATGAAATCCATTATTTGAAAAGTGAGCAGAAGATGCTCACTTTAGCTCATTTTTGTTTTGCATTACTGAAAAGAAAGTTAGTGAAGGGAAAATAATCTTTGAAATCACATCTGAATCATATGCGAATATCTTTTTTTATGATATTTTGGATGTTTCAAGTTGTGGAGAGCGGTTTTCCCATAGGAGAAGCGAAGGTTTTCTCGGCTGTTCCGATGATAGGAAGGCGCAGAAGTTTATCGGATTATATTGTGATTGAGGCATCATGAATTTCGATGAATTTCGGGGTTTCGCGGAAGTCGGAAAATAGTGTTTAGTGTCGAGTAGAACAGGTTTCGTTGATGGGATCCGGGAATTTTAGATATTAGTGTTTTAGATGGTTTTGGGGATATCTGGCTTGCGGATTATAAAGTGAAATGGAGGAAATCGTCGGATTACGGCGAAAGTGTCCGTTGGGATCCGATCGCTTAGTTTTTACCGGATTTCGAACCCGCCTGTTAGCGTTGCTCTGAATCATCACAACGCTACACGGAGGATTAGATGGTCCTTCTAGTCTAACTGGCTTAGGACATCTGCCCGGATAGCAGAAGGTGTGGGTTCGAGTCCCACGAAGGTCGTCTTTTTCCTCCGAGCACATGTATTTCTTCTTTCCTTCCTTTCCTTTCCTTCCTTTGAGATACATGATGCTAACACCGCCAGACAGGATCCGATTCCCTGTGTTCGTCTTGGGTATAAGTAAAATATTTTTATGTTACACAAATGTCAGAAAGTTTTACATAGCGAGAAACAAGTAAGATTGTTTTAGCTCATTGAAATGAGTATTACATCTTTATCATAGTAACTACATAATTCACTTTCAAGACAGCAAAGAAATGGATCGATCTACGCTTGCAGAGTGTTCAAACATTTTCACAATATCGGTCTTTTTAATATCATAAAACATATCTTTGATTAAAACGAGGCATTACTCTGATATGTGAACTTACTAATAATAGAAAAGAAAAAAAACGAATCAGTAAATCTCCAACCTTCTAGAGTGTGTGAATGAGCAGTGAAATAAAACTGTTTTTTCTTCTCTGCACATGTTAATGAACCTCGGAGACCGTTCATAAATTCGTTTGCATAGTGTGTACAGTACCAAGAAGATTATTTATTTTAAAAGAGTTTGATACCAGTACAAATTCTCGTTTTCAAAATTTCCCAAGGCCGAATAAAATATGTATCAAGATTTATAGACGCACCTTTCTTTATAAATGGGTTAAACTGAACTAACTTAGACAAAGTTATTTTTAGAACTTGTTTCACAATAATTTAGTGAAATTCGCAAAAGTATGCGCTTTAAATCATATAGCTGGAAGTGATTAGCATCTTGTCTAAATGTCTAGAGTACCTTTTTAGAGAGAGCTATAACAATTATAATTAATATATTTTGCTAAACATTGCGTCCACACAAAAACTAAGAGAAATATGTGACAAATTACACATTATATGACGCCCTGTGTTTGAATGGGACAAAAATAAAAAATAAATAGGGCGGGACGGAACGAGCCGTGGGAAGCGAAACACGTGAGACTCAATGCTTCTCACGCTTACTCCCATTAACGAAACAAAAAGAAAAGTAATCGTCCATATTGCGTATTATAATAGCGATCAATTTTATTCCACAAATAGAAGAATAATCGTCACAGCGCACGACGCTTATATAAACAGGCATGCAATCAATAAAAGAGTAATAAGAACGGTTAATTCGAGCTGAATGAGATGAGTAATGACTAATGGACGAGACATTGATTATTAGCTAATTGGACTGATATATAAAATACACCATGTAATTAATTAAGTATACCTATACTTATACATTCTTTATCATTTTGCCACAATTCTTAATTGTGAAACTTATTCTTTCCATTTCTTATTTTTACATGGATTGTACGTTGAACAACGTTGATGACCGCTGCTATTCGCCATACTCTTGTAATATGTCGTGTTCATTGAAGGCTGATTTCGTCTCTCCTACTTCAGCACCATCATATCTGCTCTTACTTCAAGTCAAACGAATTAGTCTGGTGTACAGATTGAAAATCTCCTCCAAAAGAATAGAGATCAGTTTGTCATTATCAACAATACAAACAGAAAACTGTTGTCTGCATGCTAGGAAGTATTTGGATTTCATACCATAGTATTATGGTTGCTTTTTTTTTAATATTTGAGGACCTTGTTAATATGCGAGTGTATATTTATTGTATTTCATCCTCTCACGTAGACATTGCTGCTAGACAGTATTTATCGGCTGTTATATAAATGAAAATATACATGTATGACATCGGCCTTTTGACAAAAAAATGGTCACGGGATTAGCCGGGACGGGACAGAAGGCAGTGTATTGATAAGCTCCGGCAGGCCTTACCAGGACAGCTTTTCTTTGTCCCGCCAATCTCTGTTATAGAAGTCACTAAAAGAATAATCAACAACTACAGCTGCTATAAGTTCTTCTTCGTGGGATCGTACTTATTAAAGACACAAACCTTATAATGATATAACATCTTTTTTAATGCTTTTTTTATATATTGAAAAGCGAAAAATCAATGGGAAGATATAGCACTATAAACAAAATAGTCGTCCACTTTGTCAAAATCACTGGGTAATAATAGATCTAAGCATTCTGAAGATATTTGTCAAAGACCATTATGAAGAATTTTGTTTCTGAGCAGTGAAAATAAATGAAATATTGATGAACAATTCATCTAATCTAAAATGTCCAGCACATTCGTTTTATCAACATTGACTTAAATTCATTCTCTCTTTTACAAAAGCGTATAAATGTATTTCAAACGTTGGATAATTTTGAAAAATATCTTGAAAAATTTTTCAATGATAATGACAAGATAAAATATTTTCAATATTGAGTCTTAAAATGTAGACATTCGTATTTCTTAACTTCACGTACAATCGAAAAATTCAAATACTATTCGATCAGTATCATCTTGATAAATATATGAATGTTCTCAGATTTTTCTCCAGGAAAATTGAGAAGACTCCAAAAATGGTTCTTGTTTTTGAAAAGAGGGATACATACTGTATTACAAAGAACGAAAAAGCATATATGGTCTCGAGTTTCCAGTAATGAAAACTCGTATAGGGTTCTGGATTCTCAGGAACGGAACGCTAAGGAATGGGGAACCCTGACACCTCTACCTAACTCGGCTAGATCTATTTACTGATAAAATACGTGGATCTTCATGGGTGATCACGTCTTTTACAAATATTCAAGTACGAGATTGGCTGACATCTTTCTTTTGCGTGAGAGTTGACAACTTTGCGTTGAATCAACTGAAAAAAAAATCGTACTGAAGGAAATTCGCGTTTCTTCTATTAGAAATCGACTGACGCATCCATTGGTAAGAGCAGTAAATCTGTCGCGTATACTGTATTTTAAAACGAAGAACCGACTGATAGTTGCATTTATATATTCTGATAGCTCTTGAAAATTTTCATGTTTCTGTATATTTGTTGATGTTCTTTTATTAATTTAACGGGTGGGCGATAAAGAACTGCGGTCTTATTATTTTCACGATTTCTCCTCTATTATTCACTTGATTTAAGCGTCTTTTTTTATGAAAAGATAGCGCTAGGTATTCTCTACAACACCATATATGACTAGATCCAAGAACTGTTTTAGATATATTTGGAAAAAGATGAAAAGTAAAGACATACAAAAGGCTGTAAAATGTAACGCGTTGGACATAACGAATGGTCGCGCTTTGCATCTAATGTTTTTATCACTTTGCCCTATTAAAAAACAAAATATACCAAAAGATGCAGCGTGAAAAGCTCTACAATTTACAAGGAACAAATTATAAAAAGAAGAAATAAGAAAAAAACGAATTCACCTTGTACAAAAAAAATATAACTTTTATCATTTTCGCATGGTCGAAATTTGATCGCTTAAAATTTTGTCTATTTTGAAAGCAAAAAGTGCAACTATAAAATAGGCGATCTTATATAAGTTGTAGAGCTTCTCGTGCTTGATCTTTTGGTATATTTTATTTTTTAATAGGGCGAAGTAAGTGATGAAAAAATGAGATGTAAAGCGCGACCATTCATTATGTCCAACCCATTACATTTTACAGCTTTTTATATGTCTTTACTTTTCATATTTTTTCAAATATGTCTAAAACAGTTTTTGGATTTAGTCATATATGGTGTTGTAGAGAATTCCAAGTGCTATCTTTTGATAAAAAAAGATGCTTAAATCAAGTGAATAATAGAGGAGAAATCTTGAAAATAATAAGATCGCAAATCTTTATGGTGTACCCGTTATTTCAAAAATAGTTTGAGTATACTAATCGTATCGTCAATTGATAAGTGCTGGTTTAATATTTTTATAGTTTTTTTGAAATTACTATCCCTATCGAGATGTTTTTGAAAAGCATTTAACGATTTTGATAGAGCTTAAAATCTCTATCATTCAATGTATTTTTGTTTTGCCTCATATTCACGTGCTGAAGAATAATTTAAATATTAACTGAGTACCCAATTTTGTAAGCCGCTATCTTTTTAACTTTTTTCTTGATTTCGAAATTCAAGATGATTGAGGAAGTAAGGGTATTTTAAAAAATATGATTAATTGTTCCAAAACTTATTTCTACACACTAAAATAAAATGTGTCGTATTTATGTGTCGTGCACGAATGTGTCGCAGACTGCACTACGAAAATGTGTCGTGCTCGAATGCGTCGTATTTTTAATATGTCGTAGTCTACATGTCAACTGTTCTTTCACCGTTTTGTTTCGTATGTGACGATACATATAACTGAGCCGATGTAATGCACTAAATTTATACATTTTCATATATTGTTTTTAGTTGTTTCGCGACCATTTATGATTCGAGAATGTCTTAAGAGGTCGCTAGCTGGTAAAGAATGGACTGCCTCGAAGTAGTTCTATAGCGAGCTGAGAATCTCTGGATAGTCAGATCTTACGATCTGATCGTCTTCAGGTACAAGAATAGGTACCAGTAATTCGAATTATAATACAAAAAAAAATACTAATAATTCGACTTTTCAAAAAAGAGAAAACCACGTGCCGAAAAATATGTCGAATGTGTCGCAAAAGAATGTGTCGTGGGTCCGCTGGAAGAAATGTGTCGCAGTGAGCACCTCGTGTCGCGTTTTAATGTGTCGTACAATATGTCGTAAAACGCGACACTTGCGACACATTTTTATTCAGTGTGTATACTAACAGTGGAGTTAAAATACAAAGTAAATTGTTACTTTTGTGGATATGTCAACGAAGGTACCCGTACAATACTCGAATGTGCTTCAGTACATGAATGCGAGGGAAGAAAAATATATATAACTAGGATGATAGAGATTTTCAAGCTGTATCAGAATCTCTAATTGCTTTTAAAAAATCTAAATGTGGATCATAATTTCAGAAAAATTAAAACTATAAAAATATCAAGATCTATTAGAATATATAACTGTTTCTATGAAAAGATGATAATAGTGGGGGTCAATCTGTGAGACATATCCCCTCGGATGTGCTAATTTTGAAGTAGACGGAAATAATCTTGGATGTCTGATGTGATCTCTTCACTACTACACATTCCATTTTCAATGTTTTGCAGCCGAACAACAAACATATTTACATGCCATAGTCATAGTCAATGAAGACATTAAAAATCTGGTTTTCTACTGCATCTATGTGCGAAATCATTCCGAAAGCAGCACATTTCAAGGCGTCGTCGATAAACTGCCACGTTTTGTTTGAATCTCTGTTTATCTTGTTCTCTACCGGAACATTTTTGTTTTGCTTAGAATCACCCGAATGGGCATTGATTTTGTATGGTTTTTACCCATTCATCCGATTGGTATCACGAATCGTAAAGGTTTACTTGGTTCACCGTATTCGATCAATGATTTTCGTGCTATCAATTCGGAGTATGGCACAATGGATGACTTTCATCGTTTAGTCTCAGAAATTCATCGACTAGGCATGAGTGTCATGATTGATATTGTCGTTCGACACACTAGTCATGACTGTTCATCGATAAAAGAACATCTGGAATGGTATTGGAGAGATGCAACAGTCTGAACTTCATTGATATATCTCTCTGAATACTATGATGTTTTCTTTATAGGGCAAACCTATTTCTCGAGTACCCCAATGGACGGATATTGCGGATTTAAAATTCGAAGGAAATGAAACAACATTGTGGCTTGAACTGATTGATATATTAAAGTTTTGGTGTGAACACGGTGTCGATGGATTTCGCATGGATGTTGCTTCTGGCATTCCTATGGAATTCTGGTAACGAACATATTTAGAACTTCTTGTTATGAATACTTGTTGTATTATTCAGGCGTCAAGCAAGACATTCCGTGATCAATGTATATCCTCGTTGTATCTGGTTGGCTGAATCAAGTTGGTTTAGTCTCTGGAAGAATCAGCGTGATCAAGATAAAATAATTCATACGGATGCAGAACTATATGAAGCATTCGATCTTTATGTGGCGTGGCGTGCTACGGTGCAAGGTGCCGCTTTGATCCAATCCTACCTTGAACTTCTTCGTCTTCAATCATTCATCTATCCGAAGAACTTTATCAAATTGAGATTTGTCGAAAATCACGATCAAGATTGAATTGCGTACATTTGCCGAGACAATCAATGGAAAGCATTGGCATGGACAGGTCATTTGAAGTATTGAATACGTCACTAAAGACTGTTAATGGTGTGTGAGGAGTCATTTGCATCCGGAATTCAGGATCTGATTTTATCCTTTCACTAAGGGAGAATGTAGAAACCTTTTGTACAATGGAAAAAAATCTCTGAAAATATTCTTTCCAGAAGGAAATATTTGAACTCTTTCATCAGCCTTCGTTTGCCTTTATACGTTAATGTCGATATTTTTTGTAGCCTTTAGTGTATCCAATAAAGGATGTTTTTTGGTACACGATGACCAAGAAATGGAACAAAAGTCAATTTCATCATTGTTCAAAAAAGATTGGGTTGACAGTAGAGGAGTACGTCCGCTGGAAGAGTTTATATTTAGACTTCTACAGATCAAGAAGCAACCGGTAATCGATACTAAAGGAGCCAGGTTAGTGAAACGAAATATCGATGGAATTTAGACGTTATTCTGTCTCTTTTCTTAGATTAACATTGACCCATCATAGTCCATGTATTGTTGCCATATGGGAAGTTGAATCAACTCGTGAAGGCCTCATCGGTATCTTCGATGTGGCACAGGAAGCTGATGGGGAAAAGTTTATTCGAATTCCCAATTTGCCAAATGGCAATTATAAAAATCTGTTTGTTGATATGGGCGTGAATGAATTACTCAGATGTGAACTGCGTGCAGTTTCAGTGAACAACAACGATCAACTGGCTGTACCTAAGGTGGCCATTGTTCTTCATTATACTGATATTCTTCTTCGCCCTAAACCTTTTTACAGTACAACATTTGATTGTAACTATAGACATGCCTAATATTAAAATTGAATAACAAGAATAATATATATATATATTCGACTATAGATCGAACTTTGTTCTGAGAAAAATAATTAATGAATTGCAAGTGTTATTTCTTCACTGTAAAAAAAAGCGCCAAAACAATAAACCTTAGTCCTAATCGTAAGTTGCCATAAACCCTTAATGGGTTTATTTCTATGTCCTAAACCCTTTAAAGGTATATGTGCTAAGGGGTTCATGACGACAAGGATATTTCAATATGAAAAGGGTTTATTACGTTTCAAAGTAGGAGCATGAAATTTTTACTCTACGACCGTGGGTTAATTATTCAGCGGCTTTACAGAAAACTTATAATATTCTCCGATGAAGAGTAGAATATTCTACGATTTCCTTCTAAGGGTTTATTAATTTATATATAAGGGTAGAATATTCTATAATTTCATTCGAAAGGTTTATTAATTTAACCAGAATATTTTCCTTTTAACATCATGAAGAAAAATCGATTACAAATCATTGGACTTTCAAATGATTCAATTGGTTAAACGATTTTTAAGAGTTGTTATATCAATAACTATACTCTATGGAAAAGTTAAATCGATTCCTAAAACATTATTACAGCTTACTTCCAAACCTACCTTCTACCGTATCATTACTATAGTGATGTTCTACTTTATTTATTTAGATTTGCACTTTCGATCCAAATCTATATATATAAATATAGGGTAAGCTATGTATTTAAGAAATAAAACAAATTAATGTTCTTTTTTATTTATTTAGGTTTGTGCTTTCAAAATGTTTCATAAACCCTTTCATCAATCCTTGGAAGGTGTAAAAGTATTTCTTGAACCCTTTCTTAAACCCTTTGTGAGGGTTTAGACATTGGTATATGTATCTCTTAAACCGGTATACGTGGTGCTTTAAAGAATTTTAAAAAATGGTTTATATATCTCCTAAACCCTTATAAGAGTTTATGAAAGTGCAACGTATATAGAACCTTTTAAGGGTTTGTGAACGGTAAATACCCATATAAACCCTTTCTAAAAGTTTATGAAAAGATATAAAAAAAACAATATACCCTTTAATAAATACTCCGAAAAGGGTTCCTCGTAGGATTTATGAAAGGTTCATATACAGTTACAAAGGGTATTGTATACGTTGCACTTTCATATATCCTTTTAGTGTTTATTATTGTGGCGGTTTTTTTTTACAGTGTTCTGTCTAATAAATCCAGGGGATAGACATACAATCCACTTTTTTCTTAGAATTCGAGCTCTATTGATCGTTTATAAAGTCTTTTTGTGTAAAGAATCTGGTCTAACCATTTCTTTGAAAATGGTCCCAGCAATGGCAGTGTCTTCTGGACTTCAAGAATATGCCAGTGTTAGATAGAAGTGTAACTACCTTCGTTTATTGTGAATCAAAAGAAATAATCTGTACACTGCGTGCACATTCCCACTGATCACACGTCACAGTACTAACTATTACTCCACACAACAACAGTAATGCAAATTTCTCGTGAAAGATAGGAGATCCAAGACTCAAATTTGTACCACTAATATAATGTTTTATTTTATACATTCTCTAAAAATTTGACGTAAATCAGACAAGTCCTTGACGAGTTATAAATGAGACAAACTTAAAAAATCGTCACTCTACATTTTTCAGTATAATGTAAATTTCTCTTGAAGGGTGTGAGATCCAAAGCTGAAATTGTCACCACTACCCCAAGTAAGTAAAAAATAAAGGATGACGGCCAACATGTCTAGTCTTAAATGTCCACAACACTTGTCAGGTATAGTCTGAAACGTCTGGCACATCCTACATGACCAGTCATCTTTTGGAGAAATGTCCCTGAACCCAGTCATATTTAACCCTTTTTGTCCGTTAATCCTGTCCGGACTAGTTGGAAGAATAAAAAAAAGAAGATGAAAGGTAGATTTAAACATCCAATCCGACAGTATTCAAAACTTGACGGGCATCCTGATGGCAGACTAGAATATTGTAATAGACTGGCGTCAGTTTATATAGTCTAAATCACAGATTGACTTCCATCCATCTACTAGACAATCAAAAAGCAGTCGATGTCAAACGGCTTTGACTAGTCCAAAGCGTCTTCTACACACGTCATGAGTAGGCCTTTTTTAAAAAGTATCCCTAGTTTCAATCTTGTTCATTCCTTGAGAAACCCTGAAAAGATCCTTCAGGATCCTGAATGTCAAGGATCTTGCTAAGTTTTATTCAGGATCTTGTTTCAAATCCTATCAATTCCTGCTACTAGGATTTTTCAAGGTGAAACAGGATCTTATTCAGGATTTCTTCAAGATCCTGCTCAGTTATTCTTCTGAGTTGAGAGTACAGGTTCCTATCAGGATTTATTCAAGATTCTATGAAGGATCTTTCAAAATTTGAAATCTATGGACCACAACAGAATTTCAATAGTTCAGTAGTAAATCTTTCGAGAAAACTGCTTATAATGCTTATTATGTTCGAAAAAGTTCCAAATATATTTGATAAATTGAGTTCAAATAAATACTCTAAACAGATATTTTAAAATCATATTGATAGAAAAAAGGTTAATATATTTTTAAATGGAACTAGAATTTAGAAAAAATTAAATATATTCACTAAAATTGAATTCAAATTTTAAGAAAATAATAAAATTTCACCATCTAAAAAATATCTAAATTAATATTGCATTTTTTAAATAATTTCTATCGATAAGAATTCAAACAGGAGTTTAGATTAAAGTAAGAAATAAAAATATTGAACATTGAAGCAATATAGAATGACACGACACATCCAGCTGGGTAAGCTGATCGATATGTAAACTGAAAGTATAGAGATCGATACTCTGTGTTCATTTATCTTATATTGTATTTAGAGAATCCTGCCAAGAAACTGACGACATCATGAAAGAAACCTGCTCCAATCCTGCAAAGATCCTATCAAGAAATGTGATAACATCTTC
>JAJEKB010013556.1:0-17172 GCA_022393335.1 Macrotrachela quadricornifera
TAAAAATATATAGACTTTTCGCTCAACAGTACACACACCTCCATTGTTAGTAGACTTCACAGATGACTCTATTTTATTACTAATATGTTCGATCACTACCTCGTGTTCAATGTTCTTCCTCCCTCTCAAATATGGTTCGTCGTCTTGTATTCGTTTTTCTTTCTCGCTTTTTCTTATTTCTCTCTCTACTTTCTTTAGTTTTCATTTCTGATTATATATAGTTATCGTCTTCAATCGAGCAGTCGATTGTTCATTCCTCTTTCACTTATATATTTCATATATTTCACATCTTCTCATTTGGACACTAATAAATATTACCATTACTCTTGTGGTGAAGTTCATTGTTGAGGATCTTGATTACTTTCGTTATTATCATTGCAATGATTGGAAACAATAAAAATCGACTAGATTCCTCTTCTCATTGTCGTTAAATTATAATTAACAGAATAAAAGTGCGTCATTTTCCTGAGTGGGAAATCTTTAGCCTTATACAAGATTATTGATCGTAAATTGTTATCTTGAGACCTACTTGACCACGAGTCCAGCAGTCAAAAATATTAATAATTGGAAAATCTTACGATATTTAATTGTTTTTTACATATTTAACTGTCACCATGTTCAAGCTGTCCAAACACCGTTCACATTCCCGTAATGTTCAACGTGGAATCAAACTTTTACGTGATAAAGTCCTTCAGCATGAGACCGAAAGTTCTTCGGAATTAGATGAAGAAGAAATGAAAATGAATGAATTTTCATCCTATACATCAATGAAGTTTAAAGATAAAGTAACAATAGATGACATATCAGATATTTTTAATCTATGTAAAAATAAATGCAACTTCAAATTTATTAATGTTTTAATATACATGACTTTAAGATATTTTGACATCACATGACGTAATTGTGACATTTTTCTGAAGGATATTGGTGCATTTTCGCGTTAAACATGCCAAAAATGGATTGAAATTTTTATATCGGAAGATTTGGATTCGTTTTGTGATGATAACCGTGGTGAAAAACGTATTGTAGAATTTTATGATGTATTTCCTGAACTTGAATTCGTAGCAAAATCATATTCAATTGAACGTGGTGCCAATAAATCGGCTAATTTTACTGCGTTAGATTTAGCTATATTTATTGATCAGAATTACTGCAAATTAACAAACACAACTAAAGATGAGAATACTAATCTAATCCGATCTGTCCCATCAGGTCATTTAGATCTGCGTCGATGGGAAGCGCGCTTCTATTCAAATTCATAGCGACCATATTTTGAAGGGCATGAGAGAGCGGATGTTGTTCGCGAACGTGAAAATTTGTTAAATATTTTCTTGATTGTAAAGATCAATATTACACCATTTCTGATGATGAAAGTCCTCAATGGAAGGCTCCTACATAAAATCCACCATCTATATTGATATGTGAGTACAATAGTTTTCGGATCACTAGTTTATGTTTTGAAACGCCTTTTTCTCTCTATTTAGTTCGTGATGAAAGTACTTTTCGTTCAGGCGAGGTTTCTGCCAAATGCTGGCTACTCAGCGACTCTACACCATTTTTTTCCAAAGGACGAGAAAGATCTGCTATGTTCAGTGATTACTTAGTGATGCATCCATCAGGTCCATTCTTTACACTCAATGATACAGAATACGATCAAGCATTAAAGAAATATCCTGAGCTAGCTAATATTAATAATGATGTTAATTATATGGAAAAATCTGCTACTGGATATATTGATGTAGGTTACGATTCATACTTTGATAATTCTACCATTCTTATTCAGTTTGAACGTTTGTTGAAACTACTACAATTTAAAAAAGAATTTAGAAATCATAACATTTATATTATAGTAGACAACGCTCGAACACATACTGCAAGATCTTATTCTTTCTTCGATTTTGAAAAGTCTATCTGAACTCGTTGCCCAACTGACACAACAGAATATGTTGATCAGCAAGGCATAAAACAAGTTATACAGGGTGTCACATAACCTTTTTCTCCCCCTCTACAACTTAAAATATCAGTGATTTCTGAAATGTTTCTTATACCAAATTAAAGCGAGTTAAAAACTGGATCTATTGGTACTAAATGATAAGGGTTGTAAAGACCTTTTAATGTGAAATTTAAGAGATTTTCAGAAATTTGTCACTTGTTTTGGTGTACAAAAATTAGATGCCAGTAATTCAAAAATGGAATAAAACATTTTTCTTGAATACTTTTAGTTGGTTCGGTAGAGCTCGTCGAGCTGTACAAAACTACATATTTCAAAAATATTTTGAGCCATCTTGGTGACATAGAAAATTGGAAGAACTACTTGGAAAATCTAAAAATATTCAGAAATTTCACTTTTTTCATATGACAGAAAAACACTCGATTTTTCAACAAAAATAGCTTTTGTTCATTATTTTTGTTATCTCAGACGTTTCAAAATATACTCAATTGATGCCGCGCGAAAAACTGAATTCGATGATCACATTTCAAAACGTCTGAGACAACAAAAATAATGAACAAAAGCTAGTTTTGTTGAAAAATCGAGTGTTTTTCTGTCATATGAAAAAAGTGAAATTTCTGAAAATCTCTTAAATTTCACGTTAAAAGGTGTTTATAACCCCTATCATTTGAGGACTGGACGACATCCCCGAAAATCATGAAATTGTTCCATTTTCAGCAGAAATGCTTTACCCCAACAAAGTCAAGAAGAAATGCTTCATTAAAACAATTCCAGAAATCACTGTTATTGTCTTTCACCCAACAAGAGTGTCAAGCAGAAACCCATATCGCTCAAGATCGGCTATAAAAACTCTAGCAGAAATCAAACAAGCATTTCTGTCCAGACAAGCAGACGTTTAGACGACATAGTGAGATATTCATCATTTAACTTTTTCATCCTATGAAGACTCTCTAGCGGAAATGGATTTTAATCAGCAGAAACGAAAAGAATTCGAACAGAAATGTAACAACCATTTCTCCTCTCACAAGTAGAAGTCTAAAAGGCATAATGAGATATTCATCATGTTATGTTTTCATGTCATGGAGAGTCTCAAAGATAAACGGTTTTTTATCAGATGGAAGGAATCTAATTCCAGGAGTAAGCAAACATACATTTTTTCTTTTACAAGCAGAAGTCAATGTACCATTTGCAATTTAAAGTCTTGCCTTTATCTACGGTTAAGATTACATGACTTATTAGATATAGGAGACAAACTTTTGCTTCATATCTATCTGCTTGAAGAATATCTTTGTGAATTCGTCTTGTATAAGGCCGTTAGCATCAGATGACTTATGTGTGAGGTATGTAAAATCTATATCGCATTACTAGTAGTGGTAGAATGCGACTGAGGTGATTGAACGGTGTTTGGGAAAATTTTTCAATTTAATGAAATATGATTGCCACATGTAGTTTCACTGGTAGTTGAACACTTTTTCGTTAAGGGCTTGAGAAAAAGGTTTTAAGTAATTGTTAGAAAAGATTGAAGTTGGTAAAAATAATGATGGGAGCTAATTTTAAGGTTTGATAAAATAAAATTGAAAATATTTCTGTTGTTGATAGTTTTATTCAATGCTGGATGTTCTTTCTGTCTTTGATAAGTGTCATTATACGAAAAAGTGCCAGGTTTCAGTAGGCATGAAGCAGTACTAATCTCAGAAAAAGGGTATTAAATACTGAAAAGATATATAACAGAGCTGCTACTAGGCCGGTCTGTCGAGTCATGCTAAAGTTTGAAATTCGAATCTGACTGAATCTGTTTATATTATCTTGAAGTGGACTAATAGAGTAGATCAGATCAATATTATTGGTGAGATTCAAACCTTTCCTGTGTGAGAAAAACGTACGATAATATGTCTATTTTATATTAATGTGCTGCTGCATGCAAGGATTTTTCATACAGGAAAGGGTTGAATCCCGTTAAGAATATTGGTCTGATCTAGTCTATTAGTCTACTTCAAGATAATATGAATAGATCAGGCGAGATTAGAATTTCGAAATTTAGCATGATCTGGCAGGTCGGCCTGGTGGCAGCTCTGATATAAAATCACCATACGTTGAACTTTACCATTAATCAACAGTTGAATAATAGGCACGGAATGCACGCAATTTTATATAATATTTATGTTAAATTTTAAAATGGTGGCTGAATCCATAGGAAATCAACTATTTTTGTGGAAAAATCTTTTTTTTATGAATTTTTTTCTTATAGTTAGGTGAGTAGTGGACAGAAAATAGGTTTGATTGAAAAAGATTCCTGGATATTACTTGACATAGGGTATATCCAAGGTGCTATCTCGGAACAACTATGATGAGAGTAGATCACTTCAGTTAGTCGGATGGGTCGAAGCTCATATTTTAGGCACGGGTAGGTGGATGCTAGAATAGTGAAACCTCCTGAAGATTTTTGGTTTCAGTAGATTGTTATCAAACTATGACATTATTTAGCAAGACGGAGTGTGTGCATATATTATGAAAAGTATATTTTTATTCTGATCGTATAAAAATGGTTTTACTTAAGAATGGCATAGTTTGGTAACAATTCACTAAAAACAGAAGTCCTTCGGAGGTTTTGTTAGTCTAGTATTCATCTTCCTGTGCCTAAAATATGAGCTCGGAATATTCAAGTAACTGAAGTAATCTACTCTCATCATAGTTGTTCCGAGATAACACATTGGATCTTCTCTATGCTAAGTATTACTTAGAAATTTTTTTCGGAAATACCTATTTTCTATCGACTATACACCTGTAAAAAAAACTGATAAAAAAAATTTTCCAAAAAGTGGTTGGCTTCCCATGGATTCACCCTACTATGAAGAAGAAAAAATATACATTAGAGATAAGTGATCAAATAACATGGTCTAAGTAATAGCACAGCATTTGCGAAATTCGTCGATATTAACAGTCGGTTGTTTTGGAGTTCCGTTGTATTCTTTGATTCTTAACGAAACATGATTATCTTACTGGCATCAGTTAATCTTAAAGCTAAGAAAAAATTAAATGAGAAAATCGCAACCAATCATTTGTAAAAAAAAACAGTTGTATTTTGTATTATGAAAATAAAAATAAATAGTAGAACGGCTTTATTTATTTGGATTTAAAAATGAAATTATTGCTAAAACATAGCGCTAGCTTGATATTTTTCTAATGGTCATAATTTCTATTTGTACCACGAGATATTGTTTATCAGCTTCTCTCTAAAAGGAAAACTACTTCTGCTTGGTTTGAAATATATGCCCAAGAACAATTTCTCCTTGTTTTAAAGCATTTCTCTTTAAAAGAAAAACCATTTCTGCGTGATTTGAAATATATGTGCAAGAATAATGAATCATAGATACATATTTATATCTTTTTCGATTTCTCAGTCTACAAGCAGAAATGAGAAATCTAAACAGAAAAATGCATATTTAATCATTTTTTAATCGTACGAGTATGTTCAAGTAGAAATAGATTTTTCCCAGCAGAAACGATGTAAATTTTAGAAGAAATACTTTATCCATTTCTCAATATATATGGAGAAATGGAAAGCATATAGAGAGAAATGCATATTTGTTTTTTTTCATCTAAAGTTGTCTTCTTATTTCTAAATAAGGATGGTCGTAACTTTGTATGTCATAAATAGAAAACGAACAGAACCAACCAATAATTATAATCTGAGGAGCGATATAGTAGATAATATTTTTGTCTATCGTCCAAATAACCTATTTATTTCCTTTTTAGTTGTTTGTTTCTCTTATTGAACCACTTCGTCTTAAAAGGAAAACTATTTCTCCTGCAACTTCAGTATAAGTGCAATATCAAATGATAGATTATATATATATATATTTTTTTTTTCTATTTTCATTCTTTGGTTTTCTGATTGAACTATTTCATCCTAAGAGAAAAACCATTTCTCCTTGAATTTCAGTATATGTACAATATGAAATGATAGAATATATATGTATTTTTCTATATTCATTCTTTGTTTTTCTGATTGAACCATTTCGTCTTAAAAGAAAAACCATCTCTCTTGAAATTTCAGTATATCTGCAATTTTAAGTCATATACTATATATATTTTTTTTTCTGTTCTTCTGTTTTCCTTTCATGTGTCTACATATTTATATATTTTCCATTTCTGCTGTATGTATACAATTTTATAAGGGTGATCCATTTCTGCTTAAAATGGAACAATTTTCCGATTCATTGGTCCAATTGTCTACTGTTGTATCATTTAGTACCAATAGATTCAGTTTTTAACGCGCTTTAATTTGGTATAAGAAACATTTCAGAAATCATTGATATTTTAAGTTGTAGAGGGGGAGACACAGGTTATGTAACACCCTGTAGATTGCTATTTTAAAACCGGACCAAATAAAGGATTAAGTAAAGGTTTAATTGAAATTACTAAAGAACTTAATATTAAATTACCACCGAAATTAAAACTTGAACAACTACGAGATATTTTGTCGAATCATCCAGCTTACAATATTGTAAGTTCAATTAAGTTTATTTCGTGTTCCTACAGGATTGCTTTTTCGACATCACGCCTCGAAAAACTAGCTCATAGCTACGGCATCGAAATACATTTTTGTCCGAAATTCCACTGTGAATTAAACGCGATAGAAGGAGTTAAGTGTTACGAAAAACAGTATGTAAGAAAAAAAACTGATCAGACTTATAACAACATGTTAAAATTTATTTATGAGTTACGTCAAATTTTTGCTGCTAAAAAAATTGTCGTAAAATTTTTTCGCCGGTTTTGGCATTGTTTGCGAGCATATTCTAATGGACAAACTTACCAACAAGTACCTAAATTGTTCTTTAGCAATTCATGTAGCTCAACAATTAAATCGCACCGAAAAATAACAAATACGAATCTCAACGGTAATGATTGAATATGTTTTGTCTCTTTTTTCTTAGTGTTCCTACTCATTATGGTTACTGTTATTGTTAAGCCTGTTGAATTTTCAAAAAAATCAAAGATAATTACCTAGATGATCTCTCAGATTCTATCAGTTAGATTCCTGGTGAAGTTTTACTTGTTATAGTGTATTTGAATAGAGTTTGATCAAGAAATACAGTATGGAAAATAAAATTGATTTTCTTGACCTCGACGTAATTTATAGAAATGTCTATATTTATCAACAATAAAATAATCATTTTGAGAAAACTGATATATACTTTTGAAGCCCGTCGTTGGGCGGTTCTAATGGTGTATAAAACTTAGTTATACTATGAGCAGCAAAAAACTAGATAGCTTTGCAAAAAAATCCATCACACACTTTTTTTACGATTTTCTTGCTAGTAGACTATACTTGTTTTATATGTATATCTTTACTAAGGAATATTCAAAATATGATAAAAACAAATGGAATCGATGCAGTTTTTCACGACGAATCCGAATATACTATTTCTATAATTTCAATGAACTGAAAAAGCCGAAAAAAACTCAAAAACATTTTGTTGCTTTATCAACAGAAAAAAAATAAGCAGAAAAATTAATCATTGAGGGTTATTCAAAAAGCTGAATTTTTTCTACTAAAAGTTCTTCAAAAAAAATTCGCATATATATTTTTTTACTCAGCTCAACAAGCTCTATTCAACCATGTGTAAAAAAACGAAAAAAAAAATTTTGCTTGAATTTTGCATTATTCGCACCTTACATAAAGTTCAAAAAATTGGCCGTCATCATATTCGACTCTATACAAACTCAACATATCAGAGTACCGATTCATTGTAAACCGATATTCTTCATACACATATATCGAACTGTTCAAAGCATCTAACTTCAATATCGCACGAAAAAACACAGAACCAAAATCAAGTGAAATCTTCATTGCAAAGCGTATACATGCACAAACTTATTCTTCCAATTCAATCCATACTTCTACATCAACAGACCTATATTCAACGTTATCATTTCTAATTTCAAATAATGCGGGATATCAATACCACTTAAGTTTCTTTCTCTCAAAACGAATCCATCTCAAAAGCCTCCATGTCTACCACTACAACGAACATCCGTATAACTCATTCACACCACTACAATAACAACCGATGTGGAGATTGTACTAATCAATAAAATCATATTCTCAAAACATATTAACATCCAGCATTCATACCGTGGTCATCGGTCACAATGTTACTCCGTCAAATCATCACAACAGCCAGTTATGCCACAAGGAAAACCCATCACATAGCCAGTGATGGTGACACTATTATTCCAATAGTGTCGTACTCTAATATTCAATACCGACAGCTAGTGATCCTGTCGTTATCACGTTGAATAGTCTCATAGCCATGAATCCGTCAAAACAATCGATGATGTTAACACTACTACAGCCAGTAATGCCAAATAGAAAAATCTATCGTAATAGCCATTGATTGTGGCATTTTATCAAGCATAAGTGCAGTATTCCAAAATTCGAATACAAGAAGCAGTCTTCATGCCATTAACAAAACGAATTGTCTCTTAGACATAAATTCATTACAAAAATCATCCAGCTGCACCAAATTGATAATCAAATCCAACTGCATTCTACACAAATTCTATCAGAAACCATGTAACGAAACTACATGCGAATCTTGCCAGATGGCAAATCCTATCGAACACTAGTAATGAAAACTGGTGGTATTCTATTTAATCTTAATCAATAGACTTTCTGTATCGGCGACCAACGATGCACTACTAAGCTAAGCCAATATGATTCCAGCTTTGAAAAACAACAAGTTCCTATGCTTTCCATTAGTATTCGAAGTAATCAGAACTTTGATCACCCGAACCTCGATCTAAAATAGTATGCAGTTAGTTAGTGAATTATCCCTGTGGTTATTGCATGATAAATATAGCAAAATCTAACAATATTCAATAAAATTCGACCGAAATGCAAGTTTAGATTTATACATATAAAAATAAAATAAAATAAAATGCAATAGTGAAAAAATGAAAATCCTATACATTCCGATAAAATTCAACAGAAATATAACTTTTGTGTTGCGCATTTCAATACACAATAGGATAAAAGAGAAAATAAGGCCCTAAAATTTGCAGTGCAATCCAACGGAAATGGAGGTATAACTTTTTTCAGCATGTAGATCGAAATGAAACGTACGATTGAACCAGTAGAGGACTAAGTATAGTGTAGTGACAGTGCCAGTCTATTAGCATCCCGCTTGTTTTCGGAGGAATGAGTGGGGTGGCAGTGGAAGGTGGTGCCTCTAGAATAAGCGTTGGTCTGTCAAGGATACCAAACACCAATAGAGTAGATAGAGGCAGAGCTATAACTGTAGCACCTCTTTTACATTATAGAGAGCGAAAAAGAGTGCTGCAGTTCTACTAGTACTTGATATTTCTGATAAACCAACACTTATCGCGCAGGCGCCAGTTTCTACTGTCTCCTTCATAAATTAAGAGGGGCGCTAGTAGTCTGTCACACTCTAAAAACAAATTGGTGTTTTACCGAACTCAGAAGGTTTTCTATGCTTCCACCGAACGTTTTTCAGTTCGGAAAATTGAAAAAGGTTTCATGCTTGATCTACTGAACTATTTCAGGTTCAGGAGAGTCGAGAATGTTTCGCAATTGGCAAAAAAAACCATCTAAAGATTTTCTATATGGTACGCAAAACTATTCATAGTTCTGTGCCATGTCCACAGAACCATCAGCGGTTTCGTATTCTCACAGTAAGTTTAGTGTATTTTCTACCAAACTGTTCCTAGTTTCGTAGGACTTCTGATGGTTCAGGCTATTTTATACGATACCATTGAGGGTTCGGAAGTTTTCAAAAAGTTCAGAACACGTTCACGCAAACCAAGCATGTTTTAGTATAAACATTGAAAGCTTTGTGCGAAATACTCGAATTCTGGGAAGCTCGGTAAGATTCATCCGAAACCCCGAGGAGTTCAGATACTTATTGAAGGTTCAGTAGATTTGATACTAATCGTCTTTCAGTTTCGTATAACTTTCGCGAATCTTTAAAAGCTTCGAAAATTTATTGAAGGTTTAGCAAGTTTATTACTAAACTTGTGATGGTTCAATATATCGTCTAGTAAACCGATGACAGTCTACTTACGTTTCTGAGAGTTCAGTATTTGTTATGCGAAACCTTCTATCCTTCGATTGTTCATATGAAGGTTTCGTTCATCTACACTGTAAAAAAATAGGTATTCTACCAAACTTTGAAGGTTTCGCACTGTTTTACGAAACGGTTTTAAGTTTCGCGGCATGAAAATCTTTCCGTATCTCATACACAACCTTTTTAAGTACCGAAAACATAGAGGACTTCCGATGTTTCACTATGAAACTCTTTATAAGTTCCGTTCATCATGTACTGAATTTTTGGCAGTTTTGAGTCTTTGATAGAAAACCAGTGACAGTTCTGTAGATTACTCAGAGGTTCCATATAACTTCTACAAAGCCATTCATGGTTTCGTAGGTACCGAATAGTTCCAAATATATTGTACGAAACTATGTATGGTTTCGTAAAAGATATACCGAACCATCACATCATTTAGGAAACTATGAACAGTTTTGTACAATGTATGTTGAACCTTTTGATGCTTTGCGAAATCATTGATAGTTTAGTGGAACACTTAAAGGTTCGGTATAATTTATACAAATCTATGAAAAGGTTCGTGAAATATCAAAAGGTTTACCTTACATTGTACAGAACTGTTCATAATGTCATAAATGCTATAGTGGTTCGGTGTATCTTTTATGAAACCATAGCTAGTTTTGTACAATGTACTTGGAACTATTACAGCACTTACGAAACCTCGCACGACTTTACAGAACTTATGCGGAACCTTTAGATGCTCTAAGAAGATGTCAACAGTTTTATACAGAAGATAGGAAACCGTCGAAAGCCCAGTACACGGTACACAGAGCTTCTCAAGAGTTTCGTAATAAAATTTCGAAACGCTATTTAATATTTGAGAGAGGCTGATATTCTGTACGAAAATTTACGAAACAATTTTCATATCACGAAAATTAAAAATGTTTCGTAAAATAGTATTAAATCCTCAAAGTGTGGTAGAACACATATTTTTTACAGTGTGAGATATCCCTCAGAAAGTTACTAAAGATAAGCTAAGATAGGGCTGAAAAAGTTACTAATGGTACTCAAGATAGCCCTTAAAGAGTTACCTATATTATCCTGAGATAACTCTCAAGAAGTTATGTATAGTACCTCAAGATAGCTCTCAAAAAGTTATCTATAGTACCCCGAAAGAGCCATTGAAAAGTTACCTATATTACTCTAAGATAACCCTCAAAAAGTTATTAATGGTACTCCAAGTTAGTCCTCAAAAAAATTATTTATAGTACCTTTAACAATGCGTTTAAAACTTACGGAACCTTTTCGTTCGATACTCATTCACCGTTTTGTTTTGCTGGTGCAGGTTATATATATATACGAGTGAATTCATGAAGAATTATCATCATATAGACGATGTTTTAAGCTTAAGTATTTGTGCGAATGTCTTGTCATAGTGTGGAAGACATCTTGCACATCGGAATGCACATAATTAAGTAAGAAATTTTCTGATGAACTAGTATCCTAATTAATTAATTAATTAAGTGTATATAGTTTTAGGTTCGGTAACAACACTGCCGAACCTAATATTTTCCCAAAACCTACAAATTAAACAGTAAGTTTGTTGTATTCAAATATATGAACTTCTTTTTTGTTACAGAGTGAATTCAATATAGGACTCGTAGATGCATTTATCATCTAATCCATATTAACTCGTGTTTTTTTCAAAAGCATCTTTGTACCAAATTATGGGTAAATTTCACTATTGAAAATAAACATATTTGTTTTCTCTATTTAGATCGACTCATGTATGAGTTGTATGAGTAAGTTTATTTTATTATATAAAATTAATTGATTTGCTCTTTATTGCAGATTAATTCGAGAAACTATTTGGCGATTAGGTGTTATTTTTAACTAACGATGGAAACAGCTTCAGAGGTATTGAAGCAGTTTAGTTTCCATTTTACATTCATAAGTTGATCTTATTTCGATGCAAAAAGCTACATAGAATTTGTGTACGAATTCTATGTAGCTCTTCATACCTAAATAAGATCGACTTATGAATGCAAGGTGGAAACTAAACTGCTTCAATACTTCCGAAGCTGCTCAGCAGTATCCAAGAACTGAGAAATAGGAATTTTTTCAGTCCCCTACAATTTCAGCTTAAATACATCATTTCCCATGAGAACTGTGAATTGACATACAAACCCTTCACAATTCCTGGTCAATTCCTCCATCATTACCTAACATATTATTTCTACGAACAAATCAAACATCGATTCCTATCTATATACACTACTCAATTCCTACATCTCCACGAGAGAACATGATGTTAGACCAATACCGATCGTAGGATTTGAGGAACTGAGCAGGACTGAGCACAATTTCTTCCATAGGAACTGACATCATGTTCATCTAATCAACGCTCCTTAAACCGAACTTTGAACAATTCCGTTGATAGTACTCAGGTGATATGGTCAATCACTTGAAGGTAACTAGTAGGTATATATGATAATTCCTTTGAGGAACTCAGGTAATCAATATCAAGAGAATATACATTCATCAAATTTTTATTAAAGCTCAAGAAAAAGGCAGGGAACTGAGAAACTGTAACAATTCTGCTTATAGTTCCTAGGTATTGAGGTCAATCACTTGAAGGTACCTAGTAGGTCCTATGATAGTTCCCTAGAAGGACTGAGGTCATCAATATCAGGGTAATATCTAGTCATGTTTTTTTTTCTACAAAATGGAGAGTGCTGAAGAAGTGTAACAGTTTTTCGGGTTCCCTGCATCTTTTTGGATCTTTAACAAAATTGGATCGATGTATATGTTCCAGACTATTTTGGAGTCTAGTTGAGATTGGAATACTAATTTCCAATTATAGATTGCAATATATTGTCAACAGGTTAATGAAAAACATTATTTGCTTTTCGTTTAAAATCATTTATGGTTTATTTAAAAATGAAGGTAGAAAAGTATTATTTAAATTATAAAAACTAATAGAAAACTTTTGATATGATGTGGACATGGAGACATTGAATAATCGCTCAGATTCTTTTAATAATATATATTTTCTTTTCGCTTTAATAAAAATCTTTGTTTCATTGCCATGAGGTGGCAAATCTCAAACTCTTACCAGTGTGAAAAACTGATTGTGAAAACTTTCAAAGTTTCAAATTGTTATCAGTTCGAAAAACTGCGTGTCAAAACTTAAAGTTTCAAGTTCTTATTGAATATTTATTACAATTAAAAAATGTGAAAACTTTTGATCTTATAAGAAAAATTCCGTTGTTTTTTTCAAATTGACTCAGAAGATTATATAGAAAACATAGTCTGATAGGTCATCAAATGTATTAGATAACTAGATATCAGATATTTACTTTTATTCCCTCGACTTGAGGGAGTGTCATACAGAAAAAAGTAAAATGCGTTGGTTTGTCTGCTGCAGGTCAAAATACAAAAAACGTCAAAAGAACACATGCACGTTGATATAGCGAAACCTTGAGGACCAAGAGTTTCACCAAAGGTTGTCGGGGTCGAGGAGTCGAATCGTACCATTGGTTTTAGAAAATTTCAAATTAATTTTTTCTAGATTATACGAAAGCTACTTTCAGAAAAAATTGATTTTTTTATAAAGTTTTACCAAAGTTTTTTGTGGTTTGGTTGTCGATTGGTAGTATTAGTATTTTAATGTTTTTCAAATAATTTTTTTCACGAAAAAAGGCTTTTTTGGAAAAGAACGGATTGCCTCATAGATTATACAGAAGATCATATTACATAAAATAACTTCGTAGTTATCCAGGTATGCTTTTTTTCTATAGTCACTGTGCATCTTTTTGTGTCCAAGCTAATATGAAAGTGTAGTCAGCTAGATTAATATAAAAAGCCTGTAATACTCTAGTTGAAAACTATATGGAGGTAAAGTAGAGTAAAGAATTTGCAGACGAAATCAAATTTGTGGTTCATAATAAGTTACCAAACAATTAGTAATTAGCTTTACTAATTTTCCTGAAAAGTTTGACCTAAGATGGACGGAGATCGGTGAATGAAAACTGAGTTGGTTTGCTAAATAGTTAATTGTAAATAATATAAAGCGTCTCCAGTACAAGGGGGTAAAAGCTGGTGGAGTCAGTTATGACTCCAAGTGACTCTAGGTGACTCCAACTGGCTCCAGCTGAATTTGAATTCAGTGAAGTCAGTTGACTCCATGTAACTCCAACTGATTTCTAATGACTTCACTTGACTCCGACCGGCTCTAGCTGACTTCATCGGATTTCAACTAATCTCAACCTACTTCAAGTGACTTTGGAGTCGGTGAAGTGAGATGATTTCAGGTGACTTCAACTAATTTCTGAAATCCGAAACCGGCTGGAGTCTCTGCTTTTACCCGCTTGCTCCAGTATAAGCCCGCGAAAGACAATTGACTAGGCCGAAACGAAAGGTGAATTTAGTTTTTCAATATAGGGAGATATCAAAGAATAATAAATTAGTATAACATCGTTTTTAAAAAAACTTGAGTGGTAGTTTTAGAGCACAGAGAATACGAATTCGAAGTCAGTAAATGTTTCCGATCTGTTTCTTATCTTTTTTTGATGAACTACATGTTGTTTTAAGCTTGACTCACGGACATTCGAGGGTCGTGAATCTAAGTTCGATATTGATTCTAATACAAATAGTTTTCTTTGTTTAACACTATATGTTGGATCGTTGAATGAGATTTATACAAAAATATGTAAAAAATGAAGCAACTGATCGAAGTTCTGTAGTTGAGTTTCCATAGATATCAACCGTAAAATTCTCTTCGAAAATAGACAAAGCTCTTCCCTAAACTACAATGTACTGTATTGTATTTGTAGTAGTTCTGAAATAGTTCTCGTTTTTTAGTTTATTTTTAACGAGAGTATTAACAAATACTTAATAGCTTTTTGAGACTAATTTAAACGCGACGCATCCAATAACTTCAAAGATGAACTAATATCAGTGAATACAGTGACGTTATATATACAACCGGCTAGTCGTGAGTGACCGACCGGAGGGAGGCCAACGAACGACTTGACGTTGATTTAAAAGCTTTATTGTAATCCAATGAGTGAGAGTCAATGCACCTTAAGAAAATGAGAAATGATTTGATTGTTGAGGCAAAATAAGTTTTTTATTAGACATTTAGCGTAAAAATGACCGAGTAATTAAAGAACTTCTAAATCATAATATAGTTATTTGCTTCCTATTATGCTGAAGTCTTATTAGCTCCATCTCGAACATCATACATTTCTTATTATATCAGAAAATTGTAACGAACCAATACTAACGGAATTCCCAATGGGAAGTTTGGGTAGAATGTTTTATTCTCATTTTCTTGGTTAAGAGGGGGGTTACATGAAAAACACAACTCTGTGTGTCTGCTTAAAATATAAGGTCAGTCTAAAGTAACACAGCTATGGTCAATGAAACCATTACGCTTTTTCTGCACTTCTCGTTATGAAGTCCAGGTGATGTGAAATGCGGGCAGCTCACGTCAATAGTCTGTCGATGCACCATAAAAGTGAAAATATGCTTGCTATGAGAAGAAAAGCGTAGGTACATCATATTACTCGAATTTCGGATTGATACTTTTAGTTCTGCAAATCATACAATGTGGAACACTAATTAGAATTGAGCTGGATGTAGTATCGACTTTGTCGACCACTTAAGTATCAGTCATTCTCGAAATAATGAGAATGAATTCAGTAGAGGATTGACCGTGTAACTTTTCACGAGCATTATTTACTCGATACTAATTTCAAACAGATCGCGTGAGGGCTGTAAATTAGATGGAGTATGCAATGAAAAAACATAAAAAAATAACGTTTTTTACGAAAAAAGCCCGTCAAACCATATCATTTTCTTTTAGACAACCATTATATAAACGTGCCATCTGATAATTGATCATCTGCTTAAGTTTTCTACATAAAACTACATGAGCATACTTGAAATTATTCACTACGAACTACCATTTGAAACTTTCATACAATAAGTAAATATCTGATAACTGTGTATCTGCGTTAGTTTCCCACATACAATAATAATAGTATAGTTGTATTATTCACTTTGACTTAGCATTTGAAACTTACATGTAAAAAGTAAATATCTGATTTCTATTTCACATATAATATTCAGAGAAGGCCATTCAATCAAAACTGATTACAGTTTGAGATTTGCCACGTCCTCTTCATGGCATATTTTTGAAATATAGGGACATGGAGACATTCAATGATTGGTTATCTTATATTAAAGAATAAAGAGCTTTTGTTTTTTTTCATTTAATGAAAATTTTTCTTCTGTATTTTTTGAAAGATGGAGACATGGGGAGATTGAACAACTAGTTAAACTTTAATCTACTTAATAAATATTCGGGATCAAGAACAAATAACTCATATAATGAGCTCAATTTGTATCACGATGATGGTGGTCCATGACGATGTATCGTGCATTTAACTTTTCATTAATGTTTCCGTGAACTATTAGCGATAGGTCAGTTTTTATAGTATAATATTTTAACAACATAAAAGATTCTTCTAGTTTTAATCCAGAATTTGGATTCTGTAATTTAAGAAGATCCAAAATATTTAAGCTACTATTACTTTTGGTTATGTGCTTCACTGTTTTTTACATAAACTGTGTTGAGATAAGATTCATTTTTTTCATTAACAACATACATTCTTCTAGGAAATTCTATTCTAAACACAATAGATTAACTTAACTAATTAAATATTCGATGTAGTTTATGTTTACTCCTTGTCCATTTCGCCGTAACAAACATGAGTAAACAAGGATTATACTTCGAAAGCACAAGTAAATAAGAGAGATTAATTATGGTATGAATCATACAAACAACATAATTAATATTCGGAAAAGTTGAAATATATGAAACAAATTCTTTTCTTACACAGTTAACAAAAAGTGATGTATTAATGCATTTACATAGAATGGATTTAATATATCTTTGCGTGCAAACAATTCTTTAAATCAATCGTATTGTATACATTAAAATACTTTTTTCATGGATTTCTTTCTTTTTTTTCTGTTCTTTATTTTTTGGAAGTAGCTATATCGACATATGTATACATAACTCGTCGGCTATGTACACTTGTGTAGATATAGCCAATTGACTATATCCACAGAAACGATTATAGC
>JAJEKB010013557.1:0-16460 GCA_022393335.1 Macrotrachela quadricornifera
ACTAGAGAATGGATGAATCTTATCGAATGGGCACGATACTTGCATGATATTCAATAAAAAAAATACATATTTACTTAATATTTTTCCTTTATCAGCGTATATTCTTGTTAAGAGACTGATATTCTTTGTATAGATTCATTTTTTTAAAACATATATGTGATATTGATTGTTCACAATCATCTTTTATTCATCATTTTAATAATGCAATTGATTCTAACAAGGTCTGATAGAATCCAACACTCGGATGTGTGAGTGAATGAGATGTGCGTAGATAGACATCTGCCGATGGAATATATATCACAGAGTTCTTCATAAATAAACAAGAGATAATTGATATGGAAAGTGTCCTCGACATGTACATTCGAGGTTTTCCGCATTTTTTCTAATCTTCATTCACTTAATTAGTAGCCTATTTTAATAATAGGATACGATTAATTTCTCATAGGGAGATTCAACAAGTTTGTAACGCGAAAAATTCCAGTGCCATTCTATCACTCGGCTCTTGACAATATTCCTGTAGGATAACAGCAAATTTTATAGGATTTCGATCGAAATTCCATCAAACCATTACGGAATTTGATGAGCACCAGAGATGGACAGCTCCGACTCCGAAGCGACCGCTCCACAGAGTTAGCCCCGCTCCGAAAGCGGAGCTGAAACTGAGCTGGAGCGAGAAAATGTCAGACAAATATTGCTAATGATGCTTTTTTCCTCTTCCATTTGCTTCTTTTACAATGGAAACTGAATGTCATTAATGAATACAAAAAGGAATCTCTGAAGGAACCAACAAAACCAAAGTTTTCGAATGAAACAATGACTTTTTATTTCTGCTGGAGTGGAGCTAGAGCTGAGCTGGAGCGAGTTGTCTCAATTTGAAGACTAAAAGTTTTTTTGATTACATATAATCATTTTTAATTTTATTTTTTAAATCTGACAGGTGGCGATACCTATAGTAAAAGTCTCCTGATAGGCTTTCACTTGCTACAAGTAACTCAATTCATGTCTTTTATTGATTGGTTGAAAACTGAATACGACTATATGATGTTCTTTTTCGTCATCATGGGTTACACTTAAATACCTCCTCAAATTATTCATTTTAAATCTATAAAAAAATATGAATACTCAGATAAAAACATCATATTATATTCAATAAAATAAATAATCATTTATTTTTTCAGATTGTTTTACGTTAGACAATATTAACATTAGTAATATTATTCGCTTATTTTTTTGATTAAATTCTGCTTATAGTAGGTATTTATAAACAAAACAAAAACATGTTTTTATTCTATATCTATTTATCTAGATAATGGATGGTGCAGGTGGTAACGGTGGTTTTGATCCATGTGAATGCATTGTAAGAAAATTAAAAAATTTGATTTTTTCAAAAGTTATCTTTCTTTTTAAATAATTAGAATATGTTTCAAATGAATCACGAACGTGCCATGAATCGTTTAACCGATATGCTTCGTAATGCTCAAACAACATGTACTGATACTGAATGTTTTACTGGACCATGTAAATATTCAAATAATATTTTTCATATAAAATATTTATTTATTCTATATTTATATTTAGTACCAGGTGTACAGAACACTGGTGATGGTAATGCAGGAATGACTAATATGTTTATTATGTTAGCTATATGGTTTGCTATTGCTTTATTACTTTTTCTTTTTCGACCACGTACTCTTCGAAATAATCGTGATTATGTTAATAAACCAACTAATCAAGTAAGAATTAATATTATTATTTTATTTAATTATCTTATAAATATTGTTTCGTTTTTTTTCGTATAGGATCAACGACGTGATGGTCAAGATCCACCAGGACCACAAGTACAATAGACAATATTAATTGCAAAATAAATAATTATTGTAACATCAATCGACATAATTTGTACATAACTATATATATATATAAAGATTATACATAATTCATCTCTATTTGAGTGATAAAAATGGGGAATTGGTTAAAGCTAAATAGAGTTTTTGTTTTATGTTTATATTTATCTATTTTTTTTTCTTTTATGTAATATTCTGTTTTCATTTACGAACAGTGAATTATATGATAAGATTTTAACGGATTAGTTTTTTTTTTTATTATCGAAAAATAAATTATTATTCAAATATAAAAAATGTATATAATCAATTGAAAGACAAAGATTGGTGTTGTTAATTATACTTAATCATTCTATATCTGTGTATCGATATATCCTTGTTGTATTTTTAGTAAATGCGTAGGAAAATAATTGACGTAGATTTCTTTCTTTCTTTCTTTGATGATAGTGTCATTTTCAAGAAGAAAAAAAAAACGATAGGAAGTACAGTCTTTTTTATCAATATCCATGTACTGCTAGGATGTGTTTGTTATATTAACATAACTGACGAAAGAGACATAGAAAAATGGGATGCATAATTTTTTTTCTCCGTGTTTTTTCTGTACTGATGATTGTTATATTACGAGAATCTTCACCAGAAAAACAAATAGAATACTTAGTGACGACGATTATCAAGTATTTCTGCTTTTCTAATCGTAAGAGAAATATACAATTGATTTTTTTTTCTTATCTATTATTTGTATTTCGAACAAGTAAAAACATAATTGAATAGTTTATAAATATCCTTGAATTATTCTAATATAAAGTTAGAACTATTAGTATTAAAATTCAAGTATTTATTCTGTATTTCAAATCTATACTTCTTATGATATACATAGATACCATTAGATAGTTTGAGAGATATCCTTGAAAAATAACTCTATAATTGAATAAAAATTTTTTCTTTTGATTAACTTTAGTTTAAATACATTACAACAATGAGTGGTAGAGGCGGTAAGAAAAAAAAATTTATAAACTAAATTTTTGTTTTTTTTTAAAATTTAGCTCGAGGTATGAAAAGAAATATATATTTAAATTATTTGACATTTTTCCTAATTATATTATCAAGGAGGTGCTAGTGGATCAAAAGCAGCATTTTCTATGTTTCAACAAAAGGATGTAGCTGCTGGTGGAACAGGAAAAGTTAGCAGGTAATTATTTAAATAAAATAATATGATTTTATTTTAAAATAAATCTATAGTGAACATGGTGCTAGTGCACCAACAAATCCATCAAGTATTAAAGAACGTCTTCTTGCTTGGTGTCAACACGTTACAAAAGGTTATAAAGTAAGTTATTTTCGTTTTTCTATGAAAAATTATTTATTTCTATGTAAAGCATGTTAATGTAACAAATTTTTCATCATCATGGGCTGATGGTATGGCATTTTGTGCATTAATTCATCATTATTTACCAAATTCAATAAATTATGATGCACTTGATCCAAAAAATAGACGAAAAAATTTTGAAATAGCTTTTAAAGCTGCTGAGTTAGTTTACAGAATTTTTTTATTTTATTTTAATATATAAAGAAAATTTTTCTATTAAATAGAGATAATGGATGTGCACCACTACTTGAAGTTAATGATATGATTGAAATGGGTGATAAACCCGATTGGAAATGTGTATTTACATATGTTCAATCACTTTATAAACATTTTGTGATGATGCCTCAAGCAATAGCAGCTCGAGCAGCAGCAACACAAGCTGGTAATCCATAAAAATTAAAACAAAATAAAATAAAAAAATAAACGAACATTAATGTTTTTTTTCTTTTTCTCATTGTATCATATTGATTCATCCTATTTTACTCAAAAAAAAAAACATAACAAAAAATAATAATAAAATATTTTATGTTATTATACAAGCACAAGCAGTATTTGGTTTGACTTTTTCTAAAAGATGATATTGTTCATATTGTAAATATTTAATTGCTGTATAAATAGCATCACTTATTCCAACATTTCCTTTAACACTTATATCAAATACAGTAAAACCATTAGTTTTTAATTTATCAATTGATTGTTGATTAACAATACGATCTTGTTCAAGATCAATTTTATTTGCTAAAATAATAAATGGTATTTCAATTGTTTGATTAGGAAATTTTAAACGAATTGTTTCTTGAAAAAAATTTATTTTTAAAAAACTATTTTGATCAGTTATAGAAAATATTATTAAACAAGCTGTTGGAATTGTATCAAAAAATTTTAATTTTTGAATATCATTTATTGTTGTTATATCAATAAATATTAATGTATAATCATGTCCATCAATTATTGTTTGATATACAGTTGAACCATCTGAATTAATATGTGAATGTGTATGACAAGGAAATTCATTTCGTACATATCGTGCAATAAGTGAAGTTTTTCCTACAGATGGTTCACCTATAACCAAAAATCTAAAAAATAAGATATATAAATAATTAATTAAATAAATAAATATGTTTGTTTTTTTTCCTAAATACCGATATTCTAATGGTAATTGTACGTGACGTTTTGGCATAATGATAAATAAAAAAATTTGTTGTTACTTCTTTTTTTGACTAACGATAAAAAATGCGACGAATTTTTTCTTTTTCTTTAATAATGTGTAACGAAATATTGAATATTTACTTTAAAAAAAAAGAAAAAGAAAAAAAAAGAACACTCAAGTCACTTGAAAATGTAAAATGAATGAAGAACAAAATGCATGTTTTTTTCCTTGTTATCGACTCTAAATAAATAAAAACTTATAAGTTGTATCAAAGTAATTTCTAGCAGATTATAAAAAGAAACTCAATTTGAATATTTATTGACACAGGTTATAAACAGAAAAGAAAACAATATTTTGTAGTTTAAATATCACTAGACAACTCGAATGACCTAATGTGATATTTTATTGTTAAAGAAAGGATTTAGAATTTCGACTTTAATCGAATGTTGTCAAATTCGAATTATAATACCAAGAATTTATCAGACGATTATCGGATGACTCATGAAGAGTTGTGTTATTAATGTTTTCGAATTTTTTTTTCTATTATCTATTTAATTAAAACACTTAATCTAAAAGGAAAAAAACACTTAATTTTTGTATAAAATAGTATATGTATTAAAATATTTTCGACTGAATGTTTCGTTTCGTCTATCTATGTTGTCTTTGTTACTATATAATCTCAAGTCATAGATAGGTTATAATACTGGAAATGGCCAAATGTGGCCTGTAAACAGAGAAGAACTGATAGAAAAAAAGCATAGTTTATGCAAAAACAAAATTTTTCGTACCATGTGGATAAAGATTGACGATTTCAATGATTTTCGAAGATGAAACAATCGATGTCAAAAGATACATTAATGACGTTCTTCCAATAGGATTAAATTCTGGTAATAACATGTTAGGAAACAATTGAACATATATCAGTAACATGGTGCAATGTTTCACATATATTATCTTAACTAAAAATAACCCATTGATCATTTTTTTTGTATTCATTATAGGGTGTCATCGACCACTAAATTCATCTGATTTATGTTCATTGAATGATGCATAAGAAAAATCAAATAATCACATATATACTTTTCATTTCACTATTGTTCATCAGAATAGATCCACAAAGTAGAAAATAAAATTCGCTTAGAAACTAATATGGAGCAAAATGAAATGAAAATATGTAAACAATGAATTGACAACAATATTGTTTGTGACATTTTTCCAATATGACTATTTTCTTAATGATCAAATTCACTTCAATAAAACTGAATTCTTAAAAATATAACCTTAAAATCGGGAATTAAATTTCGAAAGTCATTTGAATGAATTGATATGGCTTAATATTGATGTAAATAAAAGATTAAATATTGATACAAAAATAAAATAAATATTTAAATACAAATTGCACTTAACTATCGGAGTAAGGATTTTATTTTGTGCAGCAGATACAAATAAAAATTCAATTTATTTTGCGGCTACTATTTATATTTATTCCACTGCTTCTGTATTGCAATTGCGGGAAAGTGTAGCGAATCTACTAAATTTGAAGTGACAAGATGATTTATTAATAGTACATGAAACATACATCTAATTTTTTAAAAATTTTCACATAATTTGATTTTTCAACAGTGTTTATATATATTTCTTTGAAAAAGCTCTATTGATTCAAAAAATAATATAAAGAACAGAAAGAATCATAAAACGTTGACTATAAATCAATTATATAATCTTGTCATTGATAAACACTCATTCATGTTAATAAAGAAAACTTTCTCACATACTCCTATTCGTTTGAAAACAGAAGGTCAGGGATTGAGGATCAAATAACTGGAGAATACGAACAGTGGTCGATCTGTAGTTTTAGCCATTAGACAGAGAATAGCAGGAGATGTAAATATATGGGAAAAAATTTAATTGATTAATAATTGAACAATAGGATTAGTGACCGTTGAAGATTTTGAAAACAACATTTGAAATGCTTTTTCCATTTTATTTTGAACTTCAATTAAATCATTTGATAGAAAAAATATTTCTCTTTCGATCAACACAAGATCAAGTTCGATTACTTGCTCCATCCAGAAGTTGTACGTATTTTTCCGAGATCCTTGAAATCGATCAGATGACGTTCAATCATCCTTGTCGGGTTCACGTTATAAGTAATGGGCGATACTAAAACCAATAGTAATGTTTGTTTTCATGATTCAAAATGATTTGAGACCATTACGTCAAGGTTTTTGAAAATCCAAGTTTTGCTGCTGTGATGTATAGAGAACAGGTATATCGAAATCTTGATATAGTAATTTTAGATCACTTTAAATCAAAAAACAAGCATAACTTCAGAACTCGACATCGTCGATTACCTATAATGTGAGACAGATAAGGGTAGCTGAGTGTCATTTGATCGCTTTCACAGTTCCTGAACGAAGCGAACTACCAAGCTTCATCATATGTACAGCGAAAGAGTATTATGCCTCCTATCTAATAATTTAATTGAAGCACAGAATCAAATGAGAAAACCGTTTCAAAAGTTGTCTTCAAGACGTTCAACAATCACTAAGCCTGTTTGTCAATTATTAACTAATGAAAGTTTCTCTGATATACTTACATGCTCCTATATTCTCTTTCTAATAGTGAAAACAGCAGGTCGCTTGATGTTTACATTTTCGAGTTATTTAAAATGCAATTACTTGTCTTCTATTTTCAAACGAATAATAGTACTATCAGTACATACAACCTACAAAACATTTTTAGGTATAGGTAAGCTATCTGTTCATTTTTTGACTCGGAACTTCACAGGTAATGTGAACCCTCCTTTACATTACAAGACTTCCACCTCTCTATTATAAAAGGAAAAGTTGAGCAAATGGATAAAATTATTATGCGAAGCCCATACAAGAATGACAAAAAATACAGAAAGCTCTAGGATGTACTCAGATATTGCTTGAGCTTAAAACTTGTTCTTGCAGCTATAGTATACTATTGAACTGAAACTTTATACATATATTGAGGACGTCTAATTACACAAAAAAACATTTGTCAACTTTATATCTATCTTTCAATGGAAGTTAGAATGATTTTTGTATAAGTATAGCATGTAGTTTAGACATTTTTTCATATGGTCAATGGACATTCAAATACCCCGACCGAAGATTCCATCTCTTTTTCCTTTAGTTTAAAGAAAACAATAGGATCTGATAGCTTTCATGAGCTTTTTTTTAACTTCATTTTGTTTCTTCTTTAATCATGAGAATACATGAATCTAAGGGCAATCTCAATAAAACTAAAAAATTTTATGAAAATAGCCAAATTTGGGTATTATTTCTTTAATAGGTTCTATCTTTCATAAAAAGTCGCAAGTATTGCTAGCTCGAAAGGTGAGCTTTTAAAAAATAATATAGAATGTTTGACTTTATTATTTACTGGATAGGACATATCATCGAATAACTGTTTTAAAGAAAAGCAGTTTTTTCTTATGAAAAAAGTCTTGTTTTTAACAGGAAATAACACTCAAAGTTATATGTATTATGAAAATACACATATCAGAACTAACAGAAAGACTGACAATAAGGACAAGGAAGGTAGTGAAATGAAGATTCTGTCGCCATTGGTGCAGACATTTAATGATTTTTTTTTCGTTCATGTCAATCCCATCCTTAAGATAGACTACCTTCTGCAGTCTAATGTATCGGACACATATGTATAGGAGGTATGTTTTCGTTTCCATTTCGACAGAAAAATGTAAGAAAAGAATGAAACAAGATATCCAACCGAACTATACGTAAACTTGATGGTATATAACATATACTCTATGATATTACTAAATTTATATTGACTTGAGAGAATAAGATTTTCTATATTATATATATATATAGGTCTTTTTTTGATTCATTCCAGATATCAATTGATAATTTTTCCTATACTATAGAAGTATACGTTGGTGGCATAGCCATTAGATCTAGGAAGACTCGAATCTTCTCTGACTTGAGAGACTAAAGGCTTGTGGAAGCAGAACTTAGTTTATCTTTTTGAAAATTAGTCTGCAACAGTGCAACAAAAAAAACTGAATTCTTTTAATAACAATCGCTGTTGTAAGATCTCAGTGCTGCCCACACTTCAATCGAACGATAGTAGAAAAGAATGTGTATGCGAAGAGAATTGAGTAATTTTTCACTTTTTTTATATTTCATATATACAAAGAACGAAAAAGACGATGGTTTACATATAAAAACATATAAATGTCTTAAAAAATCTTTCTTTTTCTTTTGAAGACAAACAAGTTTGAAAGCATTGATTCTCATTACACCACATTTTTCTTACAAAAAAAAATTTTTTAACCACGGTAAAGTGTGTACTTTTCACATATAAATACATCGATTTTTTTCTGTCAGTATTTTTGACTATAAGTAATTCCTTAAAAAACCTTTGAAGAGTTTTGTAGTATCCCAACGTTAACTAGATTAAAGAATCTTGCTTAAAATCTATTGGCATATATAACTTATTATTGAATTGCATCTTAATAGTTATTTACATATTAAATCAAAATTTTATCTGAAGAACTCTTAGCTTACTTTCTCTTTCATAACTGAAGAAATCATAAATCTATCTCAAAAAGTAATCGAAACCTGATAGCAATTTGAATTATTCTATTCTGTAGATTACTGTAAAAGCTTTGTTTATCGTCTAATCACTATATCTTTTAAATTCTTCTGTCACATTTAAAAGTTATTTTGAAGTCTTCTATACATTGCTATTGCTCCATTACTTATGTAAATATAACTTTCAAAAATATTTTTATACCACTTATCATTGCGGTTAAACTTAAATAAACAAAAAAGTTCTTATTCAAAATTTCTTCATAATAAACATTATAGACAACAGAATTTCTTTGATTTATTCATGATTTTCAACATCAAATTTCTTTAACTATGAATCTAATTGTACTTTCATCTATTGAAATATATATTAGAAATTTAAAAATTCTTCAAATAAAATTTACATTTATCACTAGACAATAATCATGAAATCGAAATAATTTTATTCGATTATTCTAATATCTAACTCGTATTAATTATTATTCTTTCATTTTTTATTAAAATTAATATAAATAATTTTCATATAAATAAAATTCACCACTTCAAACATCCTCTTCATCGATTATGTGTTTATTCTTCCATCATATTTTTCTTTCATATGTATTAATTACTCGTAACTTACCTATTTCAATTTGGCTTCTTTATGATATGTACAAATCTCCATATATTAATAATGATCTGTTCTTTTTCTTTTTGTAAGATCTATATAGGTTTATTTGATCAATATTTTGTACCTATAGTATAATGAAACAAACCATATCGATAATATAATGTTTATTTTCATAGGAATCTTTTCTTTCTTGTTTTTTGTGTACTGTTTTTGAATTTTCATTAAAGAAATATTTTTAACCTTGCCACTATTTATTATTGACAAATGATTGCACACATTTTGAATGCCTACAGATGTAAAGAAAAAAATATATATTTAAGAGGAACAATTTCACATCGAAGAAATACATACGAAAAAAAGAAGAACGAAGACTTATATAATCGTATCGAACTCACCAAGAAACAAACATATTTTGTCTTATATATAAATACATCTATAAATGCATCATATTTTATATGAAAACGGTAATAAAACAACAATAATAAATGATTGTAGATTATTTTAATCAAATAAAACAGAATTTTCATCTTTTTTCTTTATGAATAAAAGAATTTAATTATAATCAGCAGGATTCTATGAAATTATTCATATATATATATTCGTCATGAGAAAACAAAACTAGCTAATAAAGTAATATAAATTAAATTAAAATATATCTTTTTCTATTTTAGAAAATACCAGTGAAAATGGAACATCATCGACCAGTATCAGGATTAAAACATAGTGATAATAATCTACGATCTGTTCTTCAAAAAACTATGGATCCAAAATTTATTGTTGTTCTATTTTGTGTTGAAGCAGGTGCTTTAGTTTTTAATAGTCTTCATGTTCTAGCACCTGAAATTCATTTATATAATTCTTATGATCAATTACCTCTAACTTATAATATATCTTCACAAATCTATTCTTGTTTTACAACAGTAAATCATTGTATTTATGAACATAAACATTTACTTCTTCTTAAAATAATACATTTAATATTTATATCAATAATTGTATTATGTTATTTATTTTTATTTATTATTATTCTTCGTCGATGGGAAAATGTAGTTATTCGAAGAGATTTAGGTATAACATGGTATGGTGCTTTACAATTATTAGTTTTATTAACATTAGCATTACATACACTTTTAATGGTTATTCTTTATGAACGTGATTATTTAAATATTTATAAATGTAATAAAGAAAGTCGTTTAATACGTGGAGAAAGTCTTTTTACATATGTTGTACTTAGTATGCTTGAAGTAGCTTATATTGGTTTTGATATATTAAATCGACAAGCATCAATACATGCATTACATCAAAATTTTGAATCTCGTGCACGAGCAGCTGCACATTTAGCACCTTCAGAAGATTCAAATATTTGTAATACGATACATCTTCGACATTATTCACCAGATGACAGTTTTGAAACTGTTAATCAAGATGCTACATTAGAATTAATTGAATTTTAAAGTTTTATAAATTTACTTAGTATTTTTTTTTTAAAATAATAACAATAAAATTTGATAAATAGATTTAGTTATATGTTTTTAATTAGAACTCAAAAATTTGTTTTAGTAAAAAGTTTATTCTCAATATCTGTAAACATTTCAAAATAAAGAAAAACTACTGATTCAATGTTTGGGATAATTAGTAACTAGTAAAATTAAAGAAGGTCATTGTAATTTGTAGTTGATTATTTCTCTTCCTTTTTAATTAATCGAATTGTTTGGTATAATGTACATTATATCGGTTGATTTTAGAAGTCTTAAATCCACATGTGTATTGCATCGAAACGAGTGAAATTCTTTAAACTCCGTTAAAATTGACAGATTGAAGTCAATTTTGAAGACGTTGGCAATATGAGCCATCTGTGCTAATAATAGAACTTAAATGAATTCTAATTAGAAGATAAAATTTTAGTACAGATAATGCTGTAAAAAAATTTTAAATTATTTTCTTTCAGGCTATCTTGAATCTCTTCCAATAAATGAATTCAGATTTGGATAGAAAAGTATATTTTCCAATCATTCATAATTGAGAAGGTAGTCGTAGATGATACTATGGCCATTCAAAGAAATGTATGGCATGAAACTTATTTTTCTAATCAAAATATCGCTTCTAAAATCTCATATTGTGATAAAAATCAACAATCTGATGATCACATAACAAAGATGTTCTTTATACACATTATTTGTTTAGAATACGTATGGTGTAAACGACCATATTTTAATATAGTACATACAAATGCTTATATGGTAATGATGATTCGGGCGATGATGGAAAACGTCAGAAACAGTATCTAGTCGATTAATTTAAAACGCAACAACTAGATGATATTTATAATGGTCTCAATGGTTACTTAAATTGCATGAAATAAGTTTTTTTTAAATAATTTTTAAGGAAACAAGCCGCCTACCTTCATAAATAAAGTTGTCCATTACAGAAAATGATACTGTCATTTGCATATATTGATATTACATAGTTATTTATAAACAAATTAAAATTAGTTGAATTAGTTTAAAAATTTGGTGTTGATAAGTCATTGACGTCAACTTTTTAATTATGTCTACATGTCAGTAGCATACAAACTAGTTAATTTACTTATATATATAAATAAGTGTATATTTTCTTTTAAAATATAACTTTAAATATGAGTAGTTCAAATACAAGTTATACAGTTTTCTCACCATTGGATGTCTATTATCTTTCAGTTACATCGAATATTTTTCTGTATGGATTTTTAATTATAATGACTATTGGATTTATTGGTAATATCTGTCAAATCATGACATTTTCACGTAAAACAATGAGAAATGTTAGTACTGGTGTACTTTTTCTAGCATTGAGTATATCGGATACAATTTATCTTTTATTATGTTCATATACTTTAATTATTTATGGTTTTAATATCCGAGATAAATCAGATTATGGTAAAACTTGTCAATTTCGACATTTTATTAATTATTTAACAACAAATTTCAGTGCATGGATGCTTGCTACAAGTAATTTTTACTACATTAAAAATATAACTAAACACATATATATACTATTAAATTTTAGTTTCATGTGATCGTTGGATACGTTCACAATTTCCTACTAAAGCTCAACAATTATGTACTCCTCGAATAGCTATTTATTCAATTATTATTGCTATCATCTTTGATTGCCTTTTACATGTACATCTTCTTACACCAATGTTTGGTCAAATAGCACCAGGAGTAACAACTACTTGTGGTGCTAATAGATTATATCCAACTTATTCATATTTTTATGTTGAATTTTGGCCAACTATTACAATTCTTACGGTTACAATTATTCCAGCAAGTTGTATGATATTTTTTCTTATAGCTATAACAGTAAGTATTAAAAATCGACGAAATCGACTTATTCCAATTCAACAAATACATACAAATCAACATGATAGACGACGTAAACGTTTTATTCATCGACAAATGTTAATACTTATGTTAGTTACATTAATTATTTTTTTTATTACAACAATACCTGTTGCTTTATTTCGTTTTGCAATGTCTACATTACAAGTTCAACAACCATTTTCTTTAAGTCTATTATTAGCAGCTGTATTCGGTTTTATAACAGCATTAAATTATTCATTAAATTTTTATTTTCATTGTTTAACATCAAAATTATTTCGAAAAGAATTTTTTAAATATATTCCATGTTCAATCACAATTACATTTCGTCAATCAAATCAAATAGCTAATGTAACTGCAACTGGAATGCATTTTAATCGTCAACAACAAGGAACTGTTACACAATTAATGGGAACATTATCAAATACTTATGGATTTGATAAAAATTGTGTTACATCTGTGTAAAATCTTATTCTTTCGGTAATGAAATTTTATGTAAAAATATATTTAAGACAATCAAAAAGTAGTGATGCAGATATTTTATTTCCGTATAGGAAGGTGAACAGAAATTTGTCCTCTATATGCAGTGAACGAGAAAATAATGACCTATTTTTCTGTGATATTTAATCATTCTGCAACTAATACCATAATAATAAAATTTCGATAAAAGCTATTTGTTATGATAAATAATAATAACATTTGATCATATTGTATTTAATATATATTCTATTTCTGCTCTTTTCTATGTTTATTCCCGTCTTTGTTAAAACCATATAGTCGTCTATACATGTACATATACAGACACAGATGTGCTATTTATTTTATATGTATGAATAGTGTATTGGAAAATTATCAAGAAGATTCAAGAAAATAAAGTTAGATTAAATCTTAACATTATTAATTTATTTTTTTGTTTCTACATTCAAATGTATGATGCATTTAATGCTTCAATAAAAGTTATTCAAAATTGCGTAGGAATACTTTCAAACACTTAATAAAACTTATTTTTGTATTTTTTTCTTTGTATTGCTACTATTACTTTATATATATATATATATAAACAGCGAGGTATTATAGAAGAAAAGAACAAAACCAGAATACATATTAAAGATAATATAACCAAGTGTTATCGTCATATGTCATAAGAAGTAGGTCGTATCAAAATTTAATTATGATGATATTAGTCAAAGAATGATCGAATATGACAAAAAGAAATATTCTCTTGTTTTTTCGATTGTTATACATAAAAAAAAAATTTTGCGACGGAAATGAAGTACTTTCGCCACTACTTTTGTATTGTTGTAAGTACATAGAATATTTTTTTTATATTATAGAGTTATTAGTAGTGACATTCTGACCTCAGATTATAAAATAACAATAATCAAAGACATTAATTGACGTTAACAGAATTTGTGTCAAACATCATGTTATATATTTTATTTTATACTGGAAATAAAAGAAAAATGTAATAGAATTAAATAATTTAAATAAATTAGATGTAGATTCTTTTCTGATAGAAAAAAAAACCTTTAAGATTATGTTTGAAATTGTGAATATTTAGTCTCGTAGATTTCTGAAAATCAATCATTATATTTAGCGTTTAAAAATATTAACTGATCTTTATATAATATTAGCCATACACTTCTAAATTTAAATTTTATTCTTCATATATTCACTTTTATTTGAAAATCAGAATAATATATAACAAATTATTTGTTTAAAAACAATTTAATATCTTTTTTTTCATATATAAAATAGTTTTTGACCTACATCAGAATAAATTTTGTAAGAAATTTTAAATATAATCTTTTAATAAGAAAAACGAAGAATGAAGAACATATATTAATAAATATTATCTTTCAGTTTATCGTTATCTGATTTCATAGAAAATGAAACATTCTATTCTAGATGTCGAAGTATCTAAACAAAAACATCCTGCTCAATGTCAGTATGACTGACTTAATAATTGAGAATCGATAATAACTATCTTTTTGTAAATATCAAAAAATAGATTTTAGATTCGATTCATATACTCAATACAAAGATATATCATTTAGATTGCGAAACTAACTGATATTTTAAAAAAATGCACTTTTAGTTCCTTTTTCTTTTTACATTAAAACAATAAAATTTAAAATTAAAACATCACGACAAAAAAACATTTTAACCTGAGTTATTTTTAGATATTAAATTATTTGCTTTTTATGATGTTGAAAATATTTTAATATGAATATCTGAAATAATAATATTCTATTATAATTCTTATTTATCTTCAATTGAGTGTTTTTTTTTTATTAGAAACTATATCTAAAATAATATTCATCAAAAAGCTTCGTTTATCTATTAGAAAGAAAAAAATGCAATTATCCATAAATAACATAGGATAACATTTACAATCAAACAATACATGAGACATTTTACGCGAGTTTTCCGTAATTGAAATCGAGGTCCATGAAAATAAAAATAATAAAATTAGTATAAAGACTCGTATGTTACTTAATTACATATTATTGAAGATTCGATATATATGAATATATTACATAAATGAATATTGACAGTTTTTTCTTCTATTAATAGTTATCAACCAAACTGATTTAAAGTACAAAACTATTTTGATAAAATTAAAATTGATATTCACAATTGAATAAATAAAATCAGTACATGACATTTATTCAATTGAAATAAGAAGAAATAAAGAATATTTTTGTCTTATCGTTAGCACATTTTTTTCTTTACATATATAATACAATTTATTTGTATATTTATTCGACTTGCACTTCTTGTAGTCTTTACATATTGCTGCGCAAATCAATTAGTTGTGTAATCTTAGGACATAATTCATTATAAGTATATTCTTTAAAGACAATATTGTATCTCATTAGGAGATTAAACTACTTTTTTTATGTAATTATATCACGTTTTGATTTACTTACAGTATAAGAAATATATCTAAAATGTAAGAGTGACTGTTAACAGTGGTTTGATCATAGATGTAAAGTAGTGCCGAAAGCAAAAAAAGAAAAACTAGATCGTTCTTGTTAATATAAAAATAACGCGAAAGAATAAGAAAAGAAAAAGACATCTTTCTTAATAATATGTTTGTTATTCTCTTTTACTGTAACTGTCATTCTCATTTATTCCATAATATAAATTTACTTTCATTTAATATTTATATGAAACTATTTATTGTATGTTTATACAAAATAAATATATACAAAACTAAAAAAAACATTCATTGTATGCATGATTAAGCAAAAAGGTGCGTATAGATTTTGTATCTGATCATTTGTTCGTTTTGACTAAACATTATAACGTTTATATCTTATGATTACTTGTCAAATGCATTTATCAGCTCATAAATAAAGAAAAAAACAGATCATGACAGGCTATAATGCGTCTCAAACACTTATATGGACTTCATACAATACTAGAATAAGAAAGACAAATCTCAAAAACAAATTCGCACTCTTTGGCATTGGTCTTATTATAGCTGAATTAAGAATATATATATACATATATACATATATTGTTGGCTTTATCATCATTCT
>JAJEKB010013572.1:0-11001 GCA_022393335.1 Macrotrachela quadricornifera
ATTAATTAAATATACAGATTTTTAAAAAAATTTCGAGAATAAGTGAAGCTAATGAAGGTAAATGACAAGTATGAAATAGAGTAAATTCATAGCGAAAGTCCAAATCTAATATCAAAAGATTTTTGTTTCATTAAAACGATAACACGTTTTATACGCGAGACAGCGTTTTAAGAGACTACCTTAAAGCTTAATTTTTAAGGGACCATATCTTCCTTATGTATAATATAAAATGGTGCGATTCTAGTTCAAATATTCGTCTCATGTATAAGATGATTTCAACTAGATCACAGAGTTTTTTTTATCCAATTATGATTTTATCTTTGTTTTCGTGGATCTGGTTAAGGAATCCTTTTCACTCTTACACTCACCGAGAGTCAAGTAAAGTTCATTGGATACCAATTCACTTGACCATAAACTGAGGGAACGCAGGTTATCATCAAACGATAACTTAATAACGGTTGTTTGTATATTCGTGTAATATTCGTCACTTTTCTTAGCAGACTATATCTTTTAGGCTAAAAACGTAATATGAACTAAACTGATTGTTTCGCATTTCTTCTAACAGTAAAGATTTTATTCGATTGATACTGATGTGTTTATTAAAAGCTATCGGCTTCTTTTCCAAGTTTTTTTTTTCTAAAGTTTAGTTTTGTGTGTTTGATCTGTATATTCTAGCGAGAATATTAGAAAGTTTATAAACAAGTACCTTATGACATATATCTCATACTACATGACATTTTTAGTAAGATTATCACTGAGATTTTGCTCTTAATAACTGCTTTTGCTCGTCATATAAAGATAGATAGATGGCAGCCAAGTATTTAGGTAGCAAATAAAGAGGTACATGGATAAACATGCATTCCCTGATTGGAGATGTCACGGTAACATAGATAGGCACATTTCATTATTAAGGATACCATGAAAATATCTATTTAATTATTTATCCATCCATCTATTTAACTACGTACGTATGTGTGACTAACCGGACAGGTTACATTAATGTTAGCCTTGCTTTCTTTATAAAACACGATTGGAAAGAAGTGTTGAGGCATATGCTGAAAAATTTTGAATGTCTCGCCTCTCATACTGCCATAGAGATGTTAGTTACAGTCTATTTAGCGTCATAAAATGTGACAGACATCATAGAAACTGCAAGACTACTAAATTCAGTCAGAAATTAAACGGTCTTTGGAAATTTTTGAGACTCAATATACTTAAAACTTCATATTCTTCTTTCTTATCGGCTGATATCTTTCAGGTCGGTCAACCTAAACAGTTTCATCGTGTTTAGCACCTTCATCTCGTAGTGATTGCGCTAACAGCTTTCATGTTAGGCAATGAGTATCATCGCTACAGTTAGTGAGAGCAAAATTTCAGATCTCCCACGAAATATCGCTTCCTATACGGTACTGAAATGCCACTGTCATTAATTTTGGCATGTCCTAAGTATGTAGTTCATCTTTAGTTCAGATATTTTCTGTATTCTCTCTAGTTTTTGACGCTTTTCTTTCTTGCATTCACCAGTATGCTTTCATGATTTGGCTTCTTGTTTTATTTTATAATTTTTTGATCGTTATCGACTGTTTCTTTATCAAAATATAAGCTATTGTCGCTCAACACTTGCACTCAATGGCTGTGATCGATATTTGATATTCCATTATTTACTTATTTAGTAGACATAGCACACTGATAAGTTGTGAATTATTTTGTCAAAATCTATGTTGATGATAAAACAACCAATAGGCTTTGTAACGGAATAGATGTATGTTAAGAAAGAATAAAGTTTCTGCTGTAAAATACATTCACATACTATATGGATGAAGTCTACAAATTCGAAAGTGTAAAAACTGGAAAATAAGATTAAAAAACATCTAGGAAAATGTGATGAAACAGCCAAATAATGTGTCACTGATCCAAAACCCCGCGATTCATGGCTTTATTCAGATTTCTAGTCCTTATCCTTTCAGTTTAGGAAAAAATAGAAAATTATGAACATACCTTGAGCTCATTGATCCTTTTTTTTGCTGACATGATAAAATTATATCGAAAATAGGTAAAAATTACACGCAAAATATTAATTTTCTAGCATCTTGTCACCAATAGCTCTATCTTATTGGAAAGAATACAAAAAAATCCAACATTACGTAAAATGAAAATAGATAAAAAAGATAAGCAAAACTTGTTTCAGAATATTGTTACATGATCTGCTAGAAATCCGCGAGCTTACCTTGAATATGTGTTGAAAATTTTGAGACCTAGGCTTTTTTTGTTATATAACTAGGAGAAAATGCCCTTTTTCGGCAAGGCTGAAAAGAGTTTCTCCATATTCAACATATAAAGTTGTATTCAGTAACATAGCTTTAAGAATGAGTGTTAATATTATGGCCAAGAATTGTACACTCTAAAAGGAGAATCTTCAAAATGCTGGTGAGAATATGTGGATAAAGCTTCAAATCTCTCTAGCATGGATAGTTATTCACTACCTGTTCTCATTTTCATTGCTCTAACTCCAGGAAAAGACATTAAGTATTCTTCCAAAAATCCTTCATCAATATTGAGAAAAACTGTCTTTTCGTATTTAATGGCAAAAAAATGAGGTCATACATCGAGATTTTGTTATTAAAAGTTTATTTTGAAGCAAAAATAGCCTATTTGCAGAATCAGTATAAAAATTTATATTAAATAGCATACATTATATCAAATATGTTTTGCGCAAAAATTCGATTCATACTCTCCCTCAGCTCCTTTTTGCTCGATTTCGTCCTGTAATCATCTATGGATCGAATTTCAGCGAAAAATACATTGGTAAAATTTAATTTATTCGATATATATATATAAATATAATGTTGAGTAGTATGCGTAGTGTACTTGTAGAAAGTTTTAGCTTGATCCATCGTAAAATGATTGTTTTAGATAACGAACAAGAAAAAACATGAGTTTTAATTTAGGTTGATTTCATCTGTTTGATCTATGTGACACCGTCAAGAGATTTATTCCACGAAGTGTTATGTGTTCTGGCGTTGAAAATTATTTCCGGTCCTAAAAGTAATGATGCTGGTAGATGCAAACGTATTAACATCGTCATACTTGCATGCATAATTGTATGAATTGTGTGGTTAATTTTGTTCTAAATTGATACACATGATTTTTCTTGTTTGTTATCTACAACAATCATTTTACGATGGATCAAGCTAAAACTTTCTACAAATACACTATGCATACTACTCTACATCATGACGAAAATCGCAACTCAAAAGACTTAACCATTATGGAAATATAGCGCTTGCAAAATTTTCTTCAGCTGTATGTACAATTTTGGCCGCCACCGTATATATATATATCATCATGGATGAGCGCGTAATCTAAGGCAATGGATTTACTAAATAGATTTTCTGATGTGTTAATAGGATGGGAGTCTTTTCTTTGATCGAAGATTGCTCTCAAAAGAAGTCTTCAATTGTTTAATTTGGTTTTGAGTCAAGATTGCATGTATCATGTATGTCCTAATAACCTATGAATGGCTTGAAAAAGATTTAAATTGCGAGCTCATTGCTATCGAAAGTATTGCATTTTCATGGTACTCTGAAGCACAATGTCGTGATCCCCTCATGAGCGTTAGGAAAATTCAGTTTCCAATTTTGACTTGAAACTTTACATATCAACAGACTTCAATGAGAATAATTTAATTTGAAACTTTTAGATCTTTTTTGTTGCTCCTATTCTAAGATAGGACTTTGATGGTATCATATTGTTACATCCTTAATACATGTTAGCAGCTTCCTACGCTCTTCTTTCAGAATAGGAACAACCAAAAAGATCTAGCACTTTCGTTATAAATAATCCTCATTGAGTTCTGCTTATATACGAAATTTCAAGTCGACATTGGAACCCTTTTTAAGGTATCTGTAGATCATTAGGGTCTGGGTAATGCGTATAGTTCCGATTCAAACACGATGGAGCAGTTGAAAAAAGAGATCAAAAAATTTGTTCTCGGCCTCAACATGCTGCTGCTCACGCTTTAGTCACATTTGTCAGAAATTTCCAGAGCGCGTGCTTACAACACGGTGATGTTACAGAGATGTTGGGAAACTTATTCATACAACAAAAAGACACGTAGAAAGGCACACATTGCGAGTAGATGCGAGCAGTGGTATGGGACAACACCAGAGGAGTTCGGGAATCTCTGGTTAAATAATATTTAATTGTTTGAAGGGCTCAATACCGATGTTAGTCGTTTAGTTTTGTTAAGATCTATGATGAATCTATTATAACATGAGTAATATTAGAAAGTTGAATTTGTGAGGCCAGTTTAAACGAAATTATGCAATATATGTAAACTTTTCCTACTCACCCCTGTTGTTCGTTGATAAAGTCTGGTAGGAAAATTTTGTGCGTATGACAATTTTCTATCGGATATATTATAAAATATGTTTACATGCCATACAAGCCACCAGCAATGCCGCCACCAACACGTTTCAGGAAACCCATCGTCATCATTCAGTAACTGTTTCAGACGAACGATGTTTGTAGTATCTAGAATAATTCTATCCAAGTTTTCGTCGAAATGAAACATTGTACAAAACATATGTGATGGAATTGATAACTCGTTATTCAAAGTATCCGAGGTGACAAGAGGGCAATATTCTGTCTGAACATGATCGACAGCATCGATAATTAAATTATGCACAGCATGAATGAGACTTCGAAAAGTTACTGAGTGATTATTATCGAGATGAATGCGAAGTAAAGGATAGTATACAAAAGGACCAATAATCTCGGCCGCCTCGGGCTCCACTGGGCGGTTAGCAATTGTGCAATAAGTAGCAACGTCCCACAGACCAGTTACCTTAAAGAGAAAAGCATAGTGACATGTTAGACACAGCACAGCTAAAGTAACATTATTTTCACGAGCGCAATTGATCATACCAATTAATATGGAATCCTCAACTTGAAATGTGAATGTGTGCATTGGAGAGACACAGAGTGTAGATTGGAGATATTCGGGTCGATCGTAATGTAAGCGAGAAATGTGCTGATGAACGTCAAAGTCATGGTAGTGCTTGTCCCAGAAAGTCACACTTGCTGACCTGTCAATTTGAGTTTGATAGAGCGTATAATCCAGATAAGTGATCACATCAGATGATTTTATAGGTAGTTGACCTTCGTTTTGATACGCATAAGCTAGTTCAGTTAGTAAAATAAATGCTGATGTACCATCAATGGCTTCATGTCGAATATTCAGCACGATAATGTCACCTGGCACCAATATATTCTCGTTCTGTGTCATATCATGACGAATAATATGAAGACGTACGAGACGACCACATTTAACATTGAAAATATCTGAAGCAAACTCTTCCTTAATCAGTTGGCGATGGGCTTCAATATTTTTATTAACTACACTAGCCAGAAATATAAATCCTTCGTCTGTCAAAGCTTCAATACGCTGATACCCTTCTTGCCTCAAGATGTCATAACCCATTGATGAATGTAAAATAGCGTTCTTCAGAATAACCTGATGTAATGCTTCTCGAAGCCGTTTAACACAAACACTATGGTGATAAGAAAAAGAAGCAATGAAAAGTATGTTATAGTCGTATCTGACGAAAGATTTTTAACCTATAAGAATAACGTACTTGCCATGGCTGATCATCAACGCAATAGGTACATTGCCACTTCTGAAAGGACTGGATAAATTCGAAGCTGATAGTTGATCTTCAATAAAAAGACCTGTTTGAGACATAGATAAGGGACCTAGAGTAGTGCGAAAGGACATGACTTTATAACATAAAGAATGAATCTTTTCAGACCTTCAATGGTACCAGTTGAACGCAAAGGTGATCGTATTTCATGGAAATTTTCACTGAGTAGTTTAGTCAACAGCTGCATATGCTCTTTGATTGTCGAGAAACGAAAGAAGTCTGAAAATTTTATATTACAATGAGAGGATCGGAGAATATGGATTTGATAAAGATTAATAAGACGAATAATTGTTATAGAGGTCCCACCAAGTTCAATCCATGAAGCATCGTTTGACAATTGTTCATTTGAATTTTGTTGCAAAACTTCTAGCCAAAGTTTTTGCACTTGCAATTCGAGTGGACTTAGAGCTTTATCGATTATCGCTTCAAATGGTGTCTGTAACGGTGAAGGAAGAGCAGCTCGATTGATCTTTCCATTTACATTTCGAGGTAGTTTGTCATCTGACAAAATTATATAACAAGTCGGACACTTCCACTCTGGCAATTCTTCACTACATGCCCTCTTGATTGTATTCAATTCAACTGATGTATTATTTCTTAAGGCTAGGTAAGCAGTAAGAAACTCCTCTGAATTCTGTTCTCGTTTGACAACAAGACATTCTGCAATGTTTGGTGCAGATTTCAGTAAAATATTCTCAATTTCAGTAGGTTCCACACGTTGACCATGGATTTTAATTTGATGGTCAGCACGGCCTATCCACAAAAGGACACCTTCATATGTCCATTTTACCATATCACCCGTTTTGAAAAATCGTGTATTTCTATCCGCGAATGGAAGACAGATAACTCTGCTGTCAGTAAGCTCGGGCTCGTCGTGATATTCGTCGAATACGTTGGGACCTATAAAATGTCATTTCTTGTATCTTTCTATTATCTTGAACTAATTTAACTAAGATCAAGAGAAAATATGTATGATCTTGTGGTAAAAGCATGTGACTGTTGTCTGAAATACTGTTGCTTCCAATCATTTCCAAGAAAAGTTTAAGGATGAGGTGGATCACTCGAGCTGTTACAATGTCGAAAACTCATGTTTTGTCCAAGAGTATTGTCTCAATGTATTTTCAATAAGGTATAAGACTTCTAAGGATAATCACTTTTGTATCAAATTGGACTAGCATGCTTTTTTTCATTGTTGATACGTAAAAGTCGTCATTCTGAAAAGCCTTGTATCTCATTGAAAATATATTGAAACAATGAATCTTTTAGAGATTGTGCTAGTCTAGTAATGACCTACTCTTTCACAAAATATGAGCTTTCTACATTGTAACAACTCGAATGATCCACCTCATCCTTAGATTTTTCTTGAAAATAATCTGAAATAACAGTATTTCAGACAACAGTCACATAAGTCTTTCGATCAAGGTTATTTTCTGGCCAGAATACACCTAACCAGCACAAAAAATTATTAAAAAACACTTTTCCTAGAAAAGCGGTTGGATTTCCCATGGATTTACCCTCACATTCATCATAAATTAGTGATTAATGGAGAAACAATGTAGTTCCAAGAACTAGGCGTGTGACAGTTCTTGATCGAAGAACTGAACTGGTTATCTCAACCAGTTCCCGTTCTTTCAAAAAGAACTGGTCACCCGTTCTTTTTGAAAGAACGGAAACTGGTCATCAGTTCTTTTTTAAGAAACTGGGACTAAGAGGTGTTCCCAAAACAGAACACTTTTGTTCTGTTTTTGGGAAAATTTTCCCAAAATAGAACACTTTTGTTCTGTTTTTTGGGAAAATTTTCCCATAACAGAACATTTTTGTTCTGTTTTGGGAATTAATTCCCAAATACAGAACAAAAGTGTTCTGTTTTGGGAACACCTCTTAGTTCCAGTTATTTTGCTGAGAACTGGGTTGTACCCAGTTCTTAGTAAAAGAACTAGTCAGCCGATCCAGTTCGCGACCAAAGAACTGGCCACTAACCCAGTTCTCAAAAAAAGAACCAGTTCTAGAACTGGTGAACTGTCACACATCTACCAAGAACATAGCATTCAAGAATATTCATACTGATAAATTCCTTAAAGATTTTATGCAAAATAGTCCATTCATCATGAGCGTCATTCTAATGAAAAAGTGAACTGAAATACGCTTGTAAAGAATAGTATTGTAGCGATAATTGATCAACACAAGTACATTCATCAATTCATGGACTCCGCTTATATGATCTCGACAGATCGTGTAACTTTACGACGATTTTTTGTAAATATAGGAAATTGAATAAAAATGATACAGTTTCATACATTTTTTAAAAGAAAAATCGATTTTATAACGTCAGAAGAAGTTTCGCTAATTAGAATTAGATAGAATGCCGAAAATTCAGGTTAATTTACATAAAAATGTGCTCTCATTAATGGATAAAGTGCAAGTTTTAAACTTCAGAACATTGTCAACACTTTTTGGTGCGGAAACTTAGTAGTGACGTTAATAAAGTTGAAAAGCTAGATAGGTATGGGGATTATAGTTTGGGATGAGAATCATACTATTTTTCATCATAATCTTAATATTGATCTTATTTTTCAGAACTATATGTGTATTTCAACCTCAGAGCATCTTTCAACATAATTTGGTGTACAGATACTACACTGATATCCTTAATAATTGATTGATATCGAATATACTCTAGTTCAGCAATTATTTTGTCCAATTATTGGAAAATATAGACGGCGAAGATTTGAGGAGCAGGTGTAAAAACGCACAGATGCAAAAGTAGAAACAATAGAGATATATAAGAAAGTAAGGACGCAAAAATGTAGAGATAGGAATCGTAAGTGCGAAACTACGAGGAACGTTCAAAAAGCTCCTGAAATACTCTTATTAAAACACAATAACAAGTGTTATTGTTCTTAGCTTTTGATCTTTGTGTAGTTGGAATAGTGCTCCATCTATATGTGACATAGGCATTAGCTAATGAAGTACCTATGCGTTAATATAACGATTTCCGTCAGATCGCCCTTTTTACATTGATGAAAAATCAAACACTTGAGTATCTCTCAGTGATAAAGTTTCTTGTTTCGGAAGGATAATCTCTATACAATATTTATAAATGCATGGTGATAGTTTATGATGATCATGTTCAATCATGTACACCAGCTTTTGAATGGGCTCGTCGTTTTGAAGATGAACAATGAAATATTGAAGATAGTCCTAAATGTGGTCGACCAATCACTGCAATGAATGACTAAAGTTTCTTCGAGGTGGGTACCACATTTACTAACATCTAATCAAAGACGCGAACGTAATCAGTCATATCAAGAACTTTTGGATCGTTATTCAGCTGAAGGAAACGACTTTTCTTTTCGAATTATAGCTGGTGGTGAATCGTTTCTCTCTTAGTATCAACCTGAGTCAAAACGATCATCAAGACAATGGAAACGAGCTGACTCACCACTACCAACTAAAGTTAAACAAGAAAAGTCAGCTAACAAAGTTTTATACTCCGTTTTCTGGGATCATAAGGGAATAATTCTGAAGACATCTGTACCAATGGGTACAACAATAATGAATGCATAACATGAAAATATTTTTGTTAATGAACTTCGTCCAGAAATTAAAAAACAACAGGGAGGTTTAATTTCATCTGATGTTATTCTTCATCACGATAATGCTTCAGCACATGCATCACATCTTGTTTTCTTTACTGTTTACAAATTAAAATATGAATTGTTTCGTCATTCACTTTATTCTCCAAATCCAAATCAAGCAATTATGTTTGGTTTCCTGTTTTAAAAGATTATCTCAAAAGATAACGCTACAATGATCGAAGTTCATTAGGTTCACTAATATATCAGTGTCTGAATAGTATGTCTGAAGATGACTTTATAGTTGCTTACAAAAACTACTAGAACGTTGGCAAAAGTGTGTTTCGGCAGAGAGACGATACTTCGAGAAAGAATACATACAGATGTTTGCAAAAGAACCTGCATAAGTTCTTCTAGAAATATTATTTTCTATTTAAATGCTTTTCAAAATTTTTTATAGGGTGGTGTATAGCCCACGACGAGTACTACACAGCATTGTAGTTTGATATTCGATCTATTTACTTATAGAAAAAAGCTAACCAAACATCTCTTTTTCTTAAACACATGAAAAACACTTATAATCGAAATTTCAACATTTTTGATTTTTTTACTAGAAAATGTTGATTAATCAGGAGTTATTATAAGCAAACACAGAAATCATTTTGTGAGGAATGAATTCTCGATAGACATACTACACGATATATATATAAGTGTGATTTCTTTCCTTTTCGATAGCGAAATTCAACAATATTTATCGAAAATATGTCACAAATCAGTATCAACATCAACGACTAGTCGTCACCTGCATCAATATGATTATAAAAATGTTTTACCTCAATATACTTATATGTTAAACATCGAATGGAAAAGCAAAACGTGCACAATGCGCTGAAAAACATAAAAATGATGATTTTACTAAGACAATATTTACAAATGGATCTTCATTTCAGCTTTTCCGTAATACTGTTCGTAGGTGAACGAAAAACCCAGTAAAGAATTAAAATGTTCACCTAAAAACCGTGAAAAAGTGCATATCTAGGTTGTCCTTGAAGATTCTTTTCTTCCTGCTACCGGACGTAAGTAATGTAAGAGAATGGCGTAATATCACTTATTTATGCTTTCCTTTTAGACAAGTTTCGTCAAAACTGGCGTCTACAGCAGGATAATGATCCGAAGCACAGATCTCATATTTGTACCAGCTGATCGACGAACATGTACCAAAATTATTAGAATGGCTCTCAAACAGTCCGGATGTTAATCCAATCGAGAATATATGGTCGATAGTGGAACGCAAGGTAGAAAAATGAAAACCTGTAAATATTAATGAACTCGAACTTTTCTTAGCTGAAGCATTTCGAAATATTGATATTAATATTGTAAAAGATTTTGTGATGTCTATGCAAAAAAGATGTTTATCTCTTTTTGATTGTAAACGTGAACGCATAAAATATTGAACTGTGATGATATTCGATACTATTCGCTCTAGACTATCAACTCCTATATGAAGCATTTGAAGATGGCTCCTGATTAGTCAACATTTTTCAGTGAAAAAATCAAAAATGTTGAGATTTCGATTGTATGCATTTTTCTAGTGTTCGAGAAAAAGAGATGTTTGGCTTGGTTCTTTTTCTATAACTAAATGGATCGAATATCAAATTATAACGTTATGTAGTACTCGTTGTGAGCCATCCATCACACTATAAAGAAATTTGAAACGCACTTAA
>JAJEKB010013580.1:0-10628 GCA_022393335.1 Macrotrachela quadricornifera
GTCTTCGAGGAATTTAAATATAATTTTGAATTTGTGATTTTTAACTTGTTTCAGTTAGTAAAAACAGTGAAAAAAATCTCAAAATTTTAATCTAAGACAACAGACGATAACGATTATTGAGTTTTATTGTTTACCATATTTTAAGTTTATCTCTATCCAAATGGAATGTTTTTATGGAAATATTTTTATCAAACTGTTTAGAATTAAATGCCCTACAAATACTAAAAATCTCATCGAAATCAATGACCACTTTTTGTACAGAGTGATTGACTTTGTAGAAGTGCTCATCTATATGATGTTTCAAAAAGATGCACATTTTCATCTTTCTTTGTTTCAAATTTTCTCAGATAAAAAATGCGGGAGTTTAACTCCAATACACGCTATAGAACAATCGATTCTCTCCAAAATTCTTGATATGACTATGAGTAGGAGTTCCATTTTTTGCGAACGTTTTTTCATCCCAAGAATAAATACTTTGATATAGAAAATGAACCTTGTGTATAAAAGGGTAATTTAGTCGAATTATTGACAAAACTATAATATTGTGTAACTAAAATCTAGCTAAAAACACGAGCATGAATAGTATGTACATATATAATTAATACTTTATGTAATGAACTTGAAAGATTTTTGTATGGAATCATTTTCGACAGAGCCCTGATATTTGTGATATTATACAAAAAGCATAGAAAATACTATGGTTGACATATCCCTATTTACTGATAAAATAAAAAAACTATCATTAGAGATTCTACTGACTGACTGACTATAGTTTAGAAATTCTGAAAGTCTTATGAGATTTAGACACATTTGTCTACCTTGTAGGAGAGATTCCATGAAATACCGATGTAGTAAAGTAAGGTATCATTCTTTTATCGGAAAAAAATGTGAAATTGCAGGTTTTGTTTGTATCTACGAGGTATTGGTAATGAGTTTTTCGGTTTGAAAAAATGAAGAGTTGGCTTTTTCAAAGAAGAGAGAGAGAGAGAGACATGATAAGCGGCATCAGCATGGATACTTGAATTAAATTAGCATATGTGTCATTAATTATCATCACATTGTCAGGAAGAGTACCTCGCGGATTGATACGGTTAAAGTATATTCTTTTGATCTTCAGAGAGCCGAGCTCGCTAGCTTATTCTATTCAAGAGCTATAAGCATTTGTTGCAAGAACCTTGATTTCAATTATTGTACATTAGATCATCATCAAATGTGCTAAGGTAGGGATAATAGACAATGCTAAGTCGAATGCTGATATGTGTTTTCAATTTCAAAGCAATCTAGCGTCACTTCATAGAAATTTTTTCAGTTTTCAATATTCTTCCATTAAATGTATATATGGCGAATATCTCAAAAGTGTGGACAAAATGATATTAAATGGCATTAAAGTTAAAAATTAATTTTACCAGTTGACTAAGCATTGTCTATTATCCCCATCTTAGCACAGTTGATGATGATCTAACGTACAATAATTGGAATCAAGGTTCTTGCAAAAAATGCTTATAGCTCTTGAATATAATAAACTAGCAAACTCGGCTTTGTGAAGATCAAAAGAATATCATTTTCTCTGTTAAATCAACAGATTGCAAGTTAAAACACAATAGAGAATGGTCTCAGAATATATATCACAGAATATCAACAAAAAATTCACCTGAGTGACTAAGCAATGATTAATCAAATTTTAACATACATTTATGTCTTCCCATATGGTCTTTAGAATAGTGACAGCTGAAGATCTCTAGCTATCTTCGTTAAAAGGTTATAAGCATTTTGCCTGATGGCCTTTTTTTAAAATTTCGATAATACTTGCCTTTTAGAATAGGCGCAATCGACACTATAAATTTTTTATTTGTTTGTAGTTTCGCTATACTGACAAACAGGACAAGTTCGCTCTCGTTATTGGTACCATCGCAGCCATTGTTCAAGGCATTCTTATGTCATACGGTTATGTTCTCATTAGTGAAGCTATTATCTTAATAATGGAACGATCAGAGGTAGACTCGAACGATGAATCAAGTTCTATCCTTGATGGTCGAACAGTTGGTAAACCACACTACTGGAAAAACATACGAATGTTCCTTTGTAAGTATTCTTACCGTGGTCTACTTTTACATTGAGTGTATTTGAATGAAGTAAATAGAATTTTGGTGCATGATGAAAATTATAGAGTTATAGCTTTCCACCTTTGAGTAACAAATCCTCTGTATGCTAAAAGATTTGTAGCATTCTTTACACTTATATCAATTCCGACAACAAGATCTTACGAATTTATTTTTAGAAGACGTCACATTCAGTTCTCTATAAACTCGTATTCAATTTTTCTTAAATCAATAGAGCTGAACGTTTATACAACTCGAATACTATGACCATATAAATTGCATCTATTTCCAACAACATGTTCTACTATACTTTTTCTCATTTTTCCAAGTCATAAGCAGATGCTCAGAAAAGCTAATTAGTAGTGATAGAATCGCATGTCAATGCTGTTTCAGAATTTTTTTCATGTATTTGATCGTAAAGAACCTGCTTGACTTGGTGATCCATTTTGGATCGGATAATATACACATGATTTCATAGAGCACGTTTCGGCGCATAGAAATGTAGGTGGAACATTAAGTTTTTCTTTATTTTTGGAGTGTTGAAAGCGAGGGTGAGGTGTGATGCCTCAGACATTTTCTATGATGCCCATTACCGTTATCGGTAAGTGGTAAGTGTTAAAGATTATGATGTGAAAATAAATAATTGATGGGTAAAATCAGTAATATTCACTGCTAAATATAATATTTCTCAATCATAAAACTACTTACTCTTACTCTGGTAAGTGGACATGACATTAATAGCAATATGACATCCCTAGTTTAGGCGATTGATTTCAATACTTTATTAATGCTCTATTAAAGCTAAAAAGAATGTCATCTATGATGAGGAAATCGCGAGCGCGCTGTATTTTTTGAATTTGAGATTGACAGTCTTAGTTTTGGAAATCGTAAAATATGGAAGATTTGTTCAGATTGAGTTGGCTATATCATCGCCTATATCGACGATCTATTTAACAACAATCTTTGAAGTGAATAGAATGGATTCAGTCGAGGATCAAGCGAGTCATATCTACTTAATTTATGAAAATTTTTTTTCAGACCAAGATAGACTAATCTTAGATATATCTATTCTAATATTTGAAGTTTGGAAAGAAATATTTTTATTCATGTGCGCCTCTTTACCCACTGAAGGCGGAAAGTGGTAAAATTTTCTTATTAATTATTGAAAACCTTTCTATATTAAGAAGAGTTTTCTTTCCACTATTTGTATTTAGCCATAACCAGTTCGTGGTCTGTTTGATCCTAAGATCGAAGTTTACGAAATGTGAAACGACGATTCTGGAATGAGCTGAAAATTTGCATTTCTAAACTTTCTTCAACTGATTTTGGAGCTAATTCCACTGATTTTTTAGACCTAGGATTACCTCTGACTGAACTCTAACAATGGAATACGAAACAGCATCGCGAACGAACTAGTCTGATATGAAGAATGCTCAGAGTTATTTTATGTACGCAGAGACCGATTCTCCCAAATTCTTTATATTCTTCTAAGAAATTAGAGTATTGTTCGATCTTGAACATTAATATCCTATTGATGAATTTTTATTGCAGCTGTGATCAATTTCCAATGTTCTTTCTGACTTGATGATGATATTTCTTCCAATGGGTAGCACAGATGTTTAAAGCAGTTGGAATTAATTTGTAATATATTTGCTATTGGTTACAAAAGATCAAGAATACAGTTTTTGACTAATATTATAGTCATTATTATGCGTTCCGTAGATTTCAATCTCACTATCAGATAACAACAAGAACTAGTTACGATTGACACTCATAATCGATAGGAATATGTACTCTCAGAAGAAAAAAAAACTTTTGATGTTTGATATCATTCTCCAGAAATTGGTGCATTTCTAGTCATATTTGCGTTATTTCAGATTCAGGTACTCAAACTAACACAATTTAACCGTATGAATCGTTGCATCAGAAACCGTTCTACCGAAAACCGGTCTGAATCGGTAACCTTATCTCATACATTGATCTTCATCAGTAAAACCACTAAAATCACCTTTTTCACCGATGAAATCTCTAAAAACAACCGAAAACCCATAAGATCATCATTCTTCACTGAAAGACTTCTAAGATCATTGTTTTCACTAATAGAACCTAAAATTCACTAGAAAACACTTTTAAGTGTACACCCTACCTTTCCAAACTTAAAAATCAATTTTTTTTCGATTTTTGTGAAATACGATCTGAAAGAGAGTGTTGAAGTGTTTAGGGGTAGAAATTTGTACCCCCTTCCTCCACAGGCATAACAGACATCACCGACTGTGACAGACATCTTGGGAAGACCCCTGCCTTAGACCATGACCGATATGAGTCAAAGGTCACCGGGTACAAATCATTATGAACCGTCACAGATCGTGACCGACAGGCAAAAGAACTATAAAAGTATTTATTGACTAAATACTTTGATACATAGGTACAAATTCGATTGAATTCTATTCATCGTATCATCTAAGAAAAAATCTTTGGACATTTAAATTACAACAGAATAGATCTCTCTCTCTCTATATATATATATGTATATGTTGCTGACATACATATGATCAGTTGACATGGAATCAAGGGGAGAACGATAAGAAGAAAACAACAATAGGTGACGTCACTATATAAAAAATATAACATTCCAGAACATGACATAAATAAATGTCACGCAAGAGAGATGAAAAACCGTGAAAAGTTTCACAATACGGCCGAACATCGGACAAGAGATAGTTGCTATATCATAGATTCTATCTAAAGGAATATTAGAATTAATTGCAGAATAGAGCTGTTATATACATTATTGTAGACGAGACATTTTACTATGTATTCGTGTAATAAAACTTTCGATATCATCTATTTTATAAAAGTTTAAACATAGAGCTACGATCTTTTGGTTACCTTTAAGTATATATATTATCGATTAGTTCATTACCAGTTGTGACGTAAACAATCTTTCTCTTTTTCTTTATATTCACAAAAAGTGCCCCAACAGTCTCGATCCCTCTCTATAAATTGATTTTATCTATATGAATACATATATAGATAGTTCGTTGAAACATACAGTTTTGTAGAAAATAAGAAGAGCTATCTTTTAAAAAATGTTTGAAATTGTGTCATATGTATAAAAGGTTATGATCGTCTTATTCATAATGACTAAGCATTTAATACGTTACGTTTTTCTTAAAAAACAAAAACAAATTCTGCACTGTTTGAGTCATTAAGGTCAAGTGAAACACTGCTATTGCTAGATATTTTTATATGATTTGATAGAGTTCGACAAGCTCTACAAGAATATGTATATCAAAAACAAAATTCTGATTCTCTTTCCAATACAAAACTTGGAGGAAAGCAGAAAGACTAATAAAAATCTGGTATAAGAGTATGCTTGACTTTGAATAACTCTATCTGATCGATTGTTGATTTATGTTGAGAGATGTAGCGTTACATTCTGAAGCTGGAAATAAGCTTTCCAAGCTTTATTAATAAATCAAATAGTCGATCAGATAAAGTCATTGAAAGTTCAGCATACTCTTGCCAATCCAATACATATTAAATTTTTATTAGTCTATCTGATTTTCTACAAGCTTTGTAGTGGAAACAGCACTGAATTTTTTTTTGATATTCATATTCTTGTAGAGCTCGTTGAACTCTATCAAATCATATAAAAATATCTAGGAAATGATATTTCGCATCAGACATAACAAGCATATTTTGTTTTTCAAAAAATGTAATGTCTTAAAATGCTTAATCATTATGAATAAAATGATCATAACCTTTTATGCACACAACACAATTCCAAGCATTTTTCTTCAAAAGATAGCTTTTCGCATTCTCTACAAAACTGTATGTTTCAACGATCTATATATGTATTCATTTAGATAACATCAATTTATAGAATGGAGTCGAAACTTTTGGAACACCCTTTATTAGAAATTTCGACATTTCGCATGATTCGTTTGTAATGACAGCTTTAGAGAATGATTATGGAGTAATCGTTTCTCTCTTTCGGAAAAATTTATCAACTTTTCCCAGCAAAACTGAGTCAAAAAATTTTACACTGCCTCAGATCGCTCTTGAATAGTGTTTTTTTACCTAAAATCAACTCTCTGCTTCCAAATATTGCCACTTCCGTAAAAAAACCCTAGATCCACCACTGTTCTTTTAATGACACCCGTATTTATCGAAAAAACGTTGAAAGCACTGATAATGATCATTAAGCACTCTTATTAGCGAGTTTTAATTGATGGGAACGATGATTGTGGTCCGTTTGATACTTCTTCGAAAGCCATATACCAAAAATAAAAGATCTTCGAAACAAAGATCTGTGGCATAAATGATTAAACAAAATTCGACAATTTTTGTTTTCGATAATGTTTATTTCTATCCTAGCTTGAAGAATCTCACTTTCGTCGATAAGGTATCCCTAGTCGTAATCCTGTGGATTCCTTGAAAAACTCTGGAAGGATCCTTGAGGGTCCTGTATCAAAGGATCTTGTCAAGTTTGGTTCACAATCCTATATCAGATCCTAGAAATATCGGTTCCAAGGATTTTTCAAGATTTCTTCAAGATCTTAACAGAGATTCCCTCAGGATTGTATAGGGAATTCTATCAAGATTATATCAGAATGTTATCAAGAACAGAGTCAAATCTTCATAACATGATAGACATCTGACGAGGATGTTAGCAAGAAAATAACAAGATTTTTGAGGAAAACTGTTTAAGAACAGGAACTTTAACTGCTTAAACAAAATGAAAGTATCATTAGGATTTTGATAAGAAAATAGAAGGCTTCTATGTAAAGACTATTAAAAATTGAACATTGCAGGATCATGTCAAGAATCTACCAAATATGAATAGAACGATTTGCCGAATTTTTTTAAGGTTCAGACAAGAATTCTTTCACGACTTTGATATTTAAAGGTCATAACAGAATGTCAATGAATTAGTATCAAATCTTTCGACAAAGTTGCTTTATAGTCTTCATTGTGTTCGAAAAAAATCCAGTTATAGTTTTTAAATAAAACTAAAATAAGAAATTTTAAATGTATTCTTTCAACCATATTAAAATTTAAAAAAATGGAATTCATCTCTTCTATTCTAATTAAACTAAAAAGATTTCAAGTATATTTTTAAATAGAACAAAAATTAAAAAATATCAAGTATATTCATGTCAATTGAATGAAAATTTAAAAAAAAAAAATTTTACCGCTTGAAAAATATTTAACTTTTTGGTAATGGAATCTTTGTAGAAATGAGTTTTTTCGTTTTTCGTTCCAAAACAGTCCCGAATAAACTTTATTCGTATATAGAAATGTTCCAGAGTATGATAATCTACAGAACAAGCTATCACACTAAGTCCAACGTTGCCGAATTCAACAAAAAGTTTTCGTAATAGGTATGGATAATAAATTGTTTATTCAGCAAAAAACGTGTAGAATAATAAGAATCTATTTCGGTTTTACGACAACATATTTACGAAGATATAAATCGCTTCTTGTCTAGAATCAATAATCTCATTTGTACAAGAGAACACATTGAAAAAAAAAAGAAAAACAGCACATCAGATTATAGTAGAATGATATAGAATGTGAGACGCACGCGTGTGAACATGTGGGAGAACACAAATATACACATAACAAGGCAGAACAATGACACAATAATTGTTATTGAGACAATAGAAAGAGAGACGAGTCTTTTCGATCAAGTCAAAATAATATTATAATGATGATAATATTTGCAAAAGTTCAACTCGCGTATATGCATGATTCGTAGGGAAAGAGTTAAAATGATATAGTATTCTTACAATTTTTCAATAATTTTTATCTACATAAAGTGCTAATACGAGTTTTTATTTAAGTAAGAAATTAAGATATGTAACGTTGAAGTGATATAGAATGACAGGACACATCCAACTAGGTAAGCAAACTGAAGGTCTAAAGATCGATACTCTATGTGTTCATTTCTCTTATATTTCATTTAGAAAATCGTGTAAGCATCTTACCAAGAACCTAATATCATCTTGAAAAAAACGTGGCCCAATTATATCAAAGTCCTAGCAAGATACTTGACAAAGTCTTCGAGGAAATCAGTCAAATCTTAAAATATGAAAATAGAAAGCCTTAATTTTTTCAATTTTGAACGTTGAAATCCTGACAGTGCTCTAGAATTTCGTGGTTACACACTTTTTTCATAAATCATCGATTTCCTGACGCAATCTTGATTCGAAAAGCGATGATAAACTTGTCAGGATCCTTGAAAATTTTGATTGGAATCTTGTTAGGATTCTGGAATTCCATGGTTATACACTTCTACCAGAATTTAGCAGTTTCTTCAGGGAAAAATATCGAGTCCTTACAGGATCCTCATAATATCTTTCAAGGATTTTGCGCTAAAACATCAAAGATTTTCCCTAGGAATAGTCGTGCCGTAGACACACTTTGATTTCTCTGTGGTTCTGTTGAAACATAGAAGTTAATTATTTCTTCGGTTGACGTATTGCTGTCTTTGATCACTATGATGTCCAACTTATACTAATGATTCGATCTGTTGCAGTTCGTTTTGGACTTTTCTTCGTGAGTCGTCTCAACACATTTTATATATTTAGTTCGTTGGGATCCGTCAATGAATCCCATTACTACTAGTCTACCGTAGTTATTCATAACTAAAAACTTAAATGTGACACTTGCACTTATAAATCTTCATATGATGTCTTCTTTGGATTTTATGAATATTTATCCAAGTCCTGGTATACTAAAGATACGAGTTACATAAGGTATTGTGCAGATAGAGAATAGTGGAAACATCACCTGCCGTATGCAGTTAGGATTATAGAAGATTTATCTTCTGTATCTCCTATATTGAGAGTTCATTGAGTCATGAAACACAGATATGGTGCATCTTTCGAAGAAGGTGCTGCAAAGTACATACTATACCTTCAATACATCACTTTCATAGATTTCCAGTGGTGAGATAGCGTCTTCCACCATCACGGTTAAGCTTCTTAGTCTATTGGGCGAGTCATATTCTAGTCATGGCACAGAAATGAAATTTGAACTGAATAAAGAATAGAATTCCATCCATAAACTAAAATCTCAAAATTGATATGAATATTTTCTACACCTTTCATTGGAAAACGTCTTCGATCATAAGGATTTAATAACAGTTACGATTGAGGCTACACTCTCGCCGTGACTTTGAACAATGTTTGAGGAATTATTTCATAAATTTTCCTTTGTACTTCTTCTAAAGTATTTGTAAGCTTATAATCTGTTAGTTTAGAACCACTTAATCTTCGACGGAATGAAACTAATCAAAAAACTTCAATACACATTATGCTTTTTTTTATCGAAATAGATATCGGTAGTGCTTCATTGGTCCTGGGCTATTTGAAAGCAGTTTGTTTCATAAGAGCGACCGAAAGACAAATAGGTCGACTACGTACTATGTTATATCGAACTCTTCTCGCCAAATCAATCAGCTATTACGATACGCACCCATCTGGCCAATTTACTTCTATGTTAACCGAGTAAGTATTTGTAAAAATAAAAATATTTTAATAAACTTCATTTTGCAAAAGTAATGTCGACAAGATAGCTGATGCTCTGGGCATAAAACTTGCATTGAATATAATGATTACGTCGCATTTAATCTCGGGTATTATTATTGCCATCATTTGCGTGTGGGAAATATCACTAATGATAATATGCCTTACACCACCAATGTACTTCGTGGGATCTGCCATTGGAAAGGTATTCAAATAATTGTAAAAGTTCATTTTGTATATCTCATTCATATCTGATAGCGTATGAGCCATTTGACGCATTCTGAGCTTGAAGCATTCAGCAAAGCCGATGCCATTGTACAAGAAGTCGTTACATCTATTCGCACCGTATTCGCCTATAACGCTCAGCACAATGAAATACAACGGTATGTTTATATGCATTCTGTAGTCTATTCATGATCAGTAGTATCGAGCGTAAAATTCAAATTTAAATGAAAGATTTATTTCAATTAAAACTTCAACTTGCAACTTTCCTGTTTTAACTTTACTTCTCATTCTTCTGATGTTTTCTGTCTATCTCCTTGTCTCTTCATTTTCATCATATTCTTCCTATGTTTTCCCTCTACCCAAATTCCTCACCTTTTATTGTTCTCTCTCAAAGCTGGTCAAAACTTGAAACTTAAATGGCGATAGTTTAAAGCATTATCTATTGATGATTCACAAACTACAAATAAACTTTGGAATCTTAGCTAGCAACAAGAAAAGGAATGTCGAAACGGATTTACACAGAATGAAGACATTAATGTTTGTTATACTTAGGGCATACCAAAAGTAGTGAGGGAAGTACTTTTTTTCCTTAGGGAGAGGTCTAAAAAAATTTCTTTTTTTACCAATCGATAGAGTGTGTTTTGCTCTATCTTTCTATGCTATTCGATCACTATTCAGTTGATCTTAAAATAATAAAATTTCGATAAGAACTATTTTCATTGAAAATTAGCTGGTAGCATTTAGATCATAACGGACATGGCATTATAAA
>JAJEKB010013629.1:0-10684 GCA_022393335.1 Macrotrachela quadricornifera
AACTCGATTTTTTTGATCGCTGATCCGAATTACAACAACTGACTATACATGCTATATCCAACTCTCTGAAGGTTGCAAGTTAGTTTTAGAGCTTATTTATTTCTGTCTGATCGTTTTTTCTTATGTCCTCCTGCAGGAGGCAAATATCGTCCTGCAGATCCTACGTCCTGCGACGTTCTCTGATTTGAATTATAGATAAGTTTCACTAGATTTTATATGATAATTTATTAATTAAAAAATTAGGAATTTAACATTGAATAAGATGTATTATTTTGTTTTTTTCGGCAAGCTTTTTCAAATGAAATATATTTTGATAGTAATAGTGAATAGTAGTAAAGTCCTCTATCATTCTTTTTCTTCTTTCTAATTCTCTGATGTTGAGACAAAAGACTTACGTTATAGAACAAAACAAAATTAATTAATTAGCTATGTTTATGATTATTATATTGTATAACAGATTCATTCAATATTACTATACATTTTAAATTTCTCTTATTGTTTTACTTTATCTATATATATAATGTACAGTGTGTGTGTGTCTGTTTCTCAGTGCCGGGTCAAAGATCAAAAATGAAAGATTCTAGAATTTTAAGAGATAGCAGTATACGAGTATAAGACTATAAAGAGATAACACTATGAAGGTATAATGCTATAAGGTCTATTGGTATATATAATGCGAACTGTTTGATTGTCTATTACCGAATTAGGGTTAAAGGATAGATTGAAACTTTACAGGAAAAAAGTATCCGTACAATGTGCACGGGCCTTCGCTAATCCTGCATAATGAGTAGACAAATCTAAAACAATTGAAGCGATACTATCTTCACAATGGCCTATTAATAACACGAGAATAAAAGATTAAAATATGTTGAATTCGTTTCAATCCAATGGGCTGATAATTTGGTTAGTTGTAGAAGTATATTAAAAATATTTTTCATACGAATAATATTAACAAATACTTCTATTAAATATTATTGTTAACCTGTCTAAAGAAACTTAATCTATTAGTAGCTAAGAAAAAGATATGTGAAGTGTTTCATTGATAATTTTTAGTTATCATTCAAGAGAATTCGTAGCACTAAAAATTTGCTCTAGTTATATCAATATTGTGTCATCTATAAAGTTTGTTTTGAGTTTTTCTTGTTGTTTTCTTCAATGGCAATTGAAAATCACTTTAGTGAGATTAATAGTATTTAATAGAAATATTTATTGACATTATTCATGTCAGAGAAAAAATCTAAATTAAATTTCTGTCACTAAGCAAAGTCTCAGTATATTTAATTGAGCTAAAGTACAGATGTTTTAATTTTTTGTCGAAGTGTCATTCAATCATGTTACTGTCTCATATTGTTTTTGACGTTGTAGAACAAGAGAAAAAGCTGGCAGATGCAACGTGGCAAACATTTCGTGCTACTTGGGTATGCGACGATTTCAAAAATGCACAAGGAGTAGTACGCAGTCGTCTACGTGCTGCTAAATTAATTCATGACTCGCGTTTAGCTAATCTCAAATTTAGTTAACAACTTGCTCTGCTACGCGCAGGAGAACTTCAACATACTCAAACAAGTTTCTATGTATAAGTTCAGATTGATTTAAATACATCATTATGTATGATAGGATGAAATAGAAGAAATTATCAAGATTATGTTCAAGTTTCAATTTCATTTAATTCAATCAAATGATTCTGGTAAGCAGAAAAGGATTAACTATTATTCTGTTAATTGAATATTAATCTATATGTAGGATGTTATACAATTATGAATGCACAAAAATATCATGAGACTAACAAAGAATAGATAAGTATCTCTATTCAAATAATAAACTATTTGTTATTAAAACATTCAAAATAAAACAAAAATTATATTTTTTTATTTTATCAAAATTCTAAAGCTGTAAATTTTAATAAACAATAAGAAAATGTTTTGTGTTAAATAGGACAAATTTTATAGTTGAAAATTATATGTAAAATCTTGTTGGTCTTTTATTTTTCAGAAAACGAAATTAGCAATAACTTAAAATAGTTTTATCATCATCCTCATCTTCATTGCCTTCATTTTCAGCATTTTTTAACCATCCAATAAATTGTTTCTTCTGATTTTATCATGATTTGTTTATTTTCATACCATCTAAGAATCATTTTTCATCAATAACATCGTCATACAAATAATTTAATATATTAAGAATACGTTCACGAATTGGTTGAATAAGTTTTAGACAAATTAAATTTAATTCATTTAATAATGTTATTTGTGATTGTTCATTTGTTGTTTTCATATAATTTTTTAATATAAATATTGTTATTTGATCCATAGTTAATTTTCCTGATTCATCTCTATATCAAAATTTCATATACCTTGAAATTTAAGTAACTTGTTCTAGGTACGCTATGGGGATGTAATATTTTAAATTTGTTAGTTTAGCGATGAGAACTTTCATTTGACTCTAATATGGTCAATCTCCTTAACTACCAGTTGGCAGCCTTCCATTGCTAGATTTGGGTAAACTATCTTCTTTATTTCAAAGGAATTTAATTGTTTTCACTTTGAATTTTGCCCCTAATGAACTAGTGAACATCTGAACAGTTGAATAACAAGTATCTTTCACTGTGCTTTTGATAGGAATATTCAAACAAAACTTCATCAATCAAAGTCGACGAGCAAGAAAATCGTTTTTGCTTATCAGTGAGATTCAGTAGATAGCGATTATGTTGTTTGCTTTAATTCATAATGGTCATCATCGAATATTTGTTATTTCATTTTGGTTCAATTACTCATTTCCTTCTCCTCTATAAAATGTTGATGCTTCTTAATAAAATTATTCTATTCAAGTAATAATATTGAGGAGAGGGTATATCAGAATACGCTGATAATTGAAGAAAATAGTATTCTGAGAGATGTTCGTTCAGTTTTTTGCTAGATACTACATCCGTTTTATTTGAACAAATTTCTTAGAACGAAACACTATTTTTTCATGCATGTATGATGAAACATTTTCTGATGTACCTTTTAATTCAAATAAATTGACTGAAAGTATGAAAGATCTGATTATGAAAATGATGCTGAAAGTAGATGTGAAAGAGGCAAAACATTACTTATTAATGTTTATCAACGTGAAAAACGAGAACAACCACCATAAATACAAGATTAACCACCTTCTCGTCATACTTGATTAGGTTTTTTTATTATAAAGCTTTCGCTTCCTCTTCAATTATTTATATTAATATTAATGGTATTTAAAAATAATTTATTCAGAAGAAAAAAAAGACATTTCTATTGTTTCTTTGAATTAACATCGCAAGATATTCTATAATCAACAAAAAAATGTTTGTGCTTTTTATTTGATACACATCAATAAGGTAATTGACCACCAGCACTTATATGCATTTCTATAAAGAAAGAATTGAAGAACTTTTGCAGAAACTGAGGTTGAATTTACAGTACCCGCCATAAGTGGGGGCGACCGAGAAAACGAGGAAAACAAAGGAGTTGTTTTATTATATTTTATTTACAAAATCTACTTTATATGTACATCATCCTAATAATTAATATAATCACCATTTCTTTCAATTAATAATTGTACTCTACTTTTCATTGAATCAACTAATTTTTCAGCAAAATCGATAGATAAATTTTTCCATTCTTTTTTAATTCTTGCAAAGAAATTATTGATTGATGTAGGCGGTTCTCTGTTTACTTTGAGCTTCATTAAAGCCCAAACATTTTCGATTGGATTACAATCAGGAGATTGCGATGGCCAAGGTAATGATTGCATACCATTATTGACCTTGAACGCTTTACTTGTTTTAGATAGGTGTTTCGGATCATTATCTTCTAAAAGTTTCCAATTAGCGTCATTATCATTAAATCATTTCTTTGCTGATGGTAGGAGCCCATTCTTGTAAATTTTGCACATAAACTTTGAATTTAATGTTTGTGTAAATAATAACAGTTTTCAAAATTCAGACTTGCTGAAACAGCCTCAAACGTGAACTTTGACAGGATGCTTCACTGTTGAAACATAATATTTTTCACCACGCTTTTTCCACACACGTCTTATCATTTGTTTTATATGAAATGAGCTCTCATCTGTAAATATAGCTTGATTCCAGTCAACATTTTGATGTTGTATAGCCCATTGAAGTCTTTTCTTAATATGACCACTTATTAGCAATGGTTTGGAAGTTGGTTTCATTGATTGTACACCAGCTTCTTTAAATCTTCTTCTTAATGTCGTTTCACTAGTTTTTATACCTTTCTTTGATAATCTAAATGCAATTTGACCTAAAGATTCGGTTGAATGTTGAGCTCCCATTGATTGAATTAAATCATCTTGTTTTTCTGTTATAGACCGTTTACGACCAGATTTTTGTATAACTTGTACATCACCAGTTTTTTCATATCTTTCAAGCCAATTTCGTACAGTTGTCTCACCAATTCGTAAATATCGTGAAATATCAGCATTTGACATGTGTGGGCCGTACTCGTGCTTTGATAAAAAGACGATTTCCCATCTTTTCTTTAAAGAAATGTTCATTTTCTGACTAACTTATAAATTGATAACAAAATGAATATGAGCGCTGCCATTTATACCGGATGATGACCCCGACTAGCCCATTCGAATAAAGCAAAACGATAAAATAAAAGTCATTATTGAACAAGAAAAAGAGTCCGCCCCCACTTATGGCGGGTATTGTACCTTCTAAATGTGGGAGTTCAGTACCGAATCCACCTAACTTGGTTGGTGCTTCTTTCAGATTATTGTATGCATTGACAAAATCTGTTGGATTCAACGTGGAAGAATTAATAAATGTAATTTTGTAGGTATGACATAATTGTTGTTGCTGATCTCGACGACTTTTGACTTGAAGTATCTAAAATTGACAGCAAATTCTATCAAAATCTCTACAAGTAAGCAACTCGAATTGATATTCGAATCTGAAGTAGGATAAAGTTCATTAGTTCGAAAGCAAAGACGATCTACATACGATATCTGCTAATAAATCAATTGCCATTTCTTTTTTTCGATTAAACTTGAATAAATTTTCTATTGTATTTTTTCTTTTATATACTACCGCGCATGTTTTTATCAACAAGTATCCGGCAATTTTTTTCATTAACTAATCCATCTGATTGGGAAATATATTGTTCATCGTCAGAAAAAAAATTCTTACTTACAATCTGTCGTCGGACATGTCCTCCTTTTGACAAAAAATCATTAATTGACGTGTACGAGTTTGAGAATATTGACATGATTCACGTAATATATCACGAAATTGTTCAGTTGTTATGTATACGTCACAAAGAATTGATGTCGATTTTATATTGTTGTATCAAATAATGCGCTCTAGATATAAAAACAAGCACATTAATATTGTGTGAATGGAAACATGCCGTCCTTTACCTAAGAAATTGTTTTCTTTTTTTTCGTCCGTTCTCTTCTTTTCAAAACATATACTATAGATATATCCTAGATACATAAGTAACGCGAAAGAGAAAAAAGCATGAAATAACTATTGCACCGAACATTGCCTAGATGAAATCCATCGAATAACGATGAATTCTACGAAAACAAGGAACATATTTATCTGATATATTTATTCATTGTTTTGGCTTAAGACAGTCAAATTCAAGTTTAATGTTTGATGTTGATGAGATGAGATGAAATATTTAAATATGGGTGAATCCATGAGGACCCATCCACTTTTTGGAAAGGTCTTTTTTTTCGATTTTTTTTTGTGCAAAAGGCTGATCTCGCCTAGAAAACACTTTTGGTGAAAAAAAAACTAAATACTCTCTATTAAAAATTCCGAGTTTTCGAGCATTTTCTCGGAACACCTATGGTGTATTTTTATATATAAAAAAATGTCGAGAAAAAACTTGGAAAATTCTTTAAAAGCATTTTTTTCGGAATTTTTTGGTTTTCAGAAATGTAAACAAAGTCTAGAAATATGATTCCTGTGAAACATCAGACGAGTTCTATTGAAGGTTTTGAAGGTTCAGGTATTTTCTCTGAACATATCAATAGCTATATTTCATCAACTTACTAGGGAACATATCCAACTGTCAAATCACTTTCCGCTCGGTTCCGTTGCCATTCGATTGGTCTTGGTGAGTAGTGAAAGAGCCTATTTTGGTTTGATTGTCTAGCCTTCTGTTACTGACTTATGGGCATTTTACTGGATTTTTTGCCTGTGGGCATGAAATTTCATGAGAACCAGAATGATCGAATTTCGAGCTGAAATTTTGTCCATAGACAGCTCTCATAGTCATTAGAAAATTCCCAAAGTTTGAGCCAAAACAAACGTCCCCTTTTCAAAGATATAAGCTTATATCAAAAACATCCCTGTTTCGAAACACAGTCGAAAAGAGACGTTTTTTTAAAATCTGAGTATCTCGATAGCGATGCATTCGTTCGGGATCAAACTTTGGGAATTTTCTAATGACTATGAGAGCTGTCTATGGACAAAATTTCAGCTCGAAATTCGATCATTCTGGTTCTCATGAAATTTCATGCCCATAGGCAAAAAATCTAGTAAAATGCCCATAAGTCAGTAACAGAAGGCCAGACAATCAAATCAAAATAGGCTCTTTCACTACTCACCAAGACCAATCGAATGGCAACGGAATCGAGCGGAAAGCGATTTGACAGTTGGATATGTTCCCTCGTCAGTATTCAGATATAAAGGATAGCCCTCTTCATCTCCTCCTTATACTAGATTTCTGTAGTCTTATGTTCATGGATAATCAGAAAATGACTGAGCATTCAAAACGTTCATTAGGATTGATCTGATGTATCTCAGGAAACATGTTTCTAGACTTTGTTTACATTTCTGAAAACCAAAAAAATCTGAGAAAATTGGTTTTAAAAAATTTCTGTCCTATTTCATGCCATTTTCCCTATATATAAAAGTACACCATAGGTGTTCCGAGAAAATGCTCGAAAACTCGGAATTTTTAATAGAGAGTATTTAATTTTTTTTGACCAAAAGTGTTTTCTAGTCGAGATCAGCCTTTTGAACAAAAAAAAATCGAAAAAAAAGACCTTTCCAAAAAGTGGATGGGTCCTCATGGATTCACCCAGAAGATATTAGATAATGCAAAGATGAAAGAAGAATAAAACGAAGTCGCCTTGTATCAAAAAATATTGTTTTCGTAGCGTCTGAATTTGATTGCTCAAAACTTTGTCGAGTTTTTAACGCAAAAACTGCAACTGCAAAATTAGTTGTCCATCGTAAATTCTAGAGCTTTTCACGCTGCATCTTTTAGTGTATTTTGAATTTTTAGTAAAACATATTTAGGAATTACAAAATGAAATGCAAAGTTCTCTCATTTATGATGTATCATCCGTTAGCAGGTTACATACACCAAATATAAAAGCAATGATGAACCATAGCGAAGTACAAAACTTAGAAGTCTGAAACTTTGCACATAATCCTAAATATGCCAAAGCACTATAACAGAATACTTGGATGCAAGCTGAGGCTTTTAGAAGAGCCGAACCAAAAAACTTTTGGCGTGACCTATGTATAAAGATAATATTGAACAAGTTTATTATATTATAAATAATTGATAATAAGTCTAAGCTGATTTCATTCATAAATAATCAATCACTAAAGATCGAACAAAACGCAACCTATAATCGAAAAACACAAAGAAAACATATCCTTCACAATTTGCTTTGATATACGCTGGCTAATATACTCGAGATCTATCGTATTAATCATTGGATGTGAAAAAAAAGTTATTTACAATTTAAAGAAATACGTGTTTATTAGAAATTGGTGTTGTTAACAATGAACAAGACAAACAAAAAGTTAATTCTTTTTAAGTCCCATTTATTCAACGTGTTGTTGTTCTTCTTGTTTAAACCAAAAATTTGACCATAAGTTTCATATTGATACGATTTGTTTTTCAAATCATTCAAAACTTTTCGAACACTTTTTTCAAAATATTTTTTCGACATTTTGATGCAAACTAAATCACCACTGGATTCTACAGATGCATTATGTTTTTTGCCCGAATACAATCCAACAAGTCCAATAATATCACCTCTTTTTATTAATTGTTTGAAAACCTTTCTTCCATTTGCTTGTACTTCATCATCATCATCATCATCATTTAGCAACCATTTGCTGTCCACTGTTGGACGAAGGTCTCTCCCATATTTTTCCATTCATCTCTACTTTTGTGCCATAGTGCCCCAGCCATTACCTAGGAATGAATGAATTTCGTCTCTCCATCTTGTGGATTGTCTTCCACGTTTTCTTTTTCCATCCATCACTTGCCATTCGGTGGTGAGCTTGGTCCATCTATTGTCTTGTTGTCTAGCGACATGTCCTGCTCATCTCCACTTGTTTCTTTTTATTGTTCTTGTTATGTCGATAACTTTCGTTTGTTTTCTGATATTTTCATTTCTAATTTTATCTATTTTTCGTATGTTCAACATACTTCTTTCCATTCTTCGTTGACTGATTGCAAGCTTTTTCTCTAACCTTTGTGTTGTATTCCATGTCTCTGATCCGTATGTCATTACTGGAAGTTGTACTTCATATATATTTACAAATCCTAAACATTATCATTATGTATGATTTAAAAAAAAAATCGTCGTTTTACCTTTCTCAATAATAAAGAATTCGTTGGGACTATCATCTTGATTAATCATAGTTTGTTGATCATTAAAACGAACAGATTCAAATTTTTTAGATAAAGATGCTCTATCTTCGGAATCAATATGCTTGAAGATAATCGTTTCAGCTAATAAATTTGACCAACTATCCCAACTCTATAAAGTAAAAGATAATTAAGTGAAAGAAGATATTTCTATTTACCTCTGCCATTTCTACAAGAGCTTTATCAATTTTTTTTCCATCACTTTCACCACTTATTTTATCATCATCTTCACGACGTGGTTCATCACCTTCATGATGATATTCTTCATCATCTGTATCTGATGGTGTATCAGTACTTGTTGTTGTTACACGAAAGACACGTTTAACGAAAAACAATAAATTTATTTGCCTTACTTGAACTGAACATTTCGAAGAAACAAAATAATGATTTGATAGAGGTATATACACATGTGTATACATTTATATATATGCGCATGTGTAAGAGAAAAAATACGAGTAAGATATAATATGTAGACAAGATAATTCTAGGATATGGACTGAATCAAAACGCCTAGTTGGGTGAATCCATGAGGACCCATCCACTTTTTTGGAAAGGTCTCTTTTTTTCGATTTTTTTTTGTTCAAAAGGCTGATCTCGACTAGAAAACACTTTTGGTAAAAAAAAATTAAATACTCTCTATTAAAAATTCCGAGTTTTCGAGCATTTTCTCGGAAAACTTATGATGTATTTTTATATATAAAAAAATGTCGAGAAAAAGCTTGGAAAATTCTTTAAAAGCATTTTTTCGGAATTTTTTGGTTTTCGGAAATGTAAATAAAGTCTAGAAACATGTTTCCTGAGATACATCAGATCAATCCTAATGAACGTTTTGAATGCTCAGTCATTTTCTGGTTATCCATGAACATAAGACTACAGAAATCTAGTATAAGGAGGAGATGAAGAAGGCTATCCTTTATATCTGAATACTGGCGAGGGAACATATTCAATTGTCAAATCGCTTTCCACTCGGTTCCGTTGCCATTCGATTGGTCTTGGTGAGTAGTGAAAGAGCCTGTTTTGGTTTGGTTGTCTGGCTTTCTGTTACTGACTTATGAGCATCTTACTGGATTTTTGGCCTATGGGCATGGAATTCCATGAGAACCTGAATGATCGAATTTCGAGCTGAAATTTTGTCCATAGACAGCTCTCATAGTCATTAGAAAATTCCCAAAGTTTGATCCCGAACGAATGCATCCCTATCGAGATACTCAGATTTTAAAAAAACGTCTCTTTTCGACTGTGTTTCGAAACAGGGATGTTTTCGATATAAGCTTATATCTCTGAAAAGGGGACGTTTGTCCTGGCTCAAACTCTGGCAATTTTCTAATAACTATGAGAGCTGTCTATGGACAAAATTTCAGCTCGAAATTCGATCATTCAGGTTCTCATGAAATTCCATGCCCATAGGCCAAAAATCCAGTAAAATGCCCATAAGTCAGTAACAGAAAGCCAGACAACCAAACCAAAATAGGCTCTTTCACTACTCACCAAGACCAATCGAATGGCAACGGAACCGAGCGGAAAGCGATTTGACAGTTGGATATGTTCTCTCGTAAGTTGATGAAATATAGCTATTGATATGTTCAGAGAAAATACCTGAACCTTCAAAACCTTCATTACGATTGATCTGATGTTTCACAGGAATCATGTTTCTAGACTTTGTTTACATTTCTGAAAACCAAAAAATTCCGAAAAAATGCTTTTAAAGAATTTTCCAAGTTTTTTCTCGACATTTTTTTATATATAAAAATACACCATAGGTGTTCCGAGAAAATGCTCGAAAACTCGGAATTTTTAATAGAGAGTATTTAATTTTTTTTGACCAAAAGTGTTTTCTAGTCGAGATCAGCCTTTTGAACAAAAAAAAATCGAAAACAACGACCTTTCCAAAAAGTGGATGGGTCCTCATGGATTCACCCATTACAATTTAATAAGAAAATAAAAGTATTTGAATATTAATTTTTCTTATTTGTAGGTGTTGATGAAGAAATGAAAACAATACCAGACATTGAAAA
>JAJEKB010013777.1:0-10267 GCA_022393335.1 Macrotrachela quadricornifera
TATCCTAATCGATTACTAATATTACGTAATGTCAACTGTGAAATCCTGTAGAGGCCAGATCACCATCTACTTGAGCGTTCTATTTATCGACGTGCTAAAACACCTAAAAACATCTGGTGTTATGGTTAAAATAATTGTGCAGATCTGTGTGAACTTGATAATGAGTGAAAAATTGCAGGTGCGACAAGTAAAACTAAGAAAACCTGCAAAATATAAACGTTTGAATGAATAATTCCAACAGCTAGTTTCTTTTCATTTGATTACAAGAGGCGCATATTTTAAAATAGCAAGAGCATTGTTCAAGTTTTTATGTGATTGTTACTGTGTTCAAAATAAATTTATTTTCTTGTGTTTCCTGCTTCTTTTTTATGCTGGGGGCTCAATTGTCGGGAGCTCAACTGTCGGGGGGCTCAACTGTCGTGGGGCTCAACTGTCGGGGCTCAACTGTCGGGGCTCAACTGTCGGGGGCTCAACTGTCGGGTCACCATTATTGCTTACGAATGTAAACGTTTTTTTAATTGATCCGTCCATACATTAAAAGCTAATGATTCAATTACGTTGTTTATTAAATTTAGTTTAGATTGACCAACGTCATTATTCATATACATTATGATATTTAATGCACATTTTAAAAATTCATTTATAACACAACGGTAATAAACATAATGAATTTAATAATAATTTACAATATAAATTGATTCATTTTAATTATTGAAAATTATTATTTAACATCAAACTATGCGGATATACTTAGACCTAACTAAAAGTTTTGGCAACATTAAATAAAAATATTAAGATAAGCAGATATTTTTTATTTTATTCTATCAAATATTTGGAATAGTTTCCATTATTATTTATACCAAGTTCAATCTTTTCAACAGCATTTATTAAAAGTTTTTTGAACTCTTTTTTTAAAGCAGATTTTCGCCACCTCGGAAACTGCATGAAATGAAACTTTGTTCAATAGAATTTGCTAAATAGTATATAGTATTATGTATGTTAAATATCACGTATACGATATTATATTAATACCTAATTCTGTCAAATAATAAATAACATCGAATGACTATAAAGTCAATGATGATCATCGAGCAATTTTATACATTTAAAACTGATATCTCTATTTATTTCCATATTACATTAACAAAAGATTTCAGACAATTTTTATTATAATATTTGTGACTTATAGTCTTGCCTTTATTTGTATTTAGGACTATTTAATTTAAAGAATATTGTTAACTTACTCTCATTTTTTGGTATTTTTTGTGACAATTTTACATTATTATTTTTATTACAATTTTCGGCCGTTTTAATACCATTTTTATGTCACAAGTTTTGACTAAGATCTGTATTGTCTAAATATCATTTTTATGATAATAATCATTATCTAAGTATATAAATGTCTCAGTTCATCATCTCAATTTAAAAAAATTCCATTATCAGTCTAATGAAGAAAATATATTAGATTATATTATTCATCATTAGGTATTCAATACAAAATGCTTTTTATTTATGTCAATAATCTTGAAAATATTATTATTCTTATCAGAAATATGAGTAATCTTCGAGTATTACATACTAAATGTGAAGATAAATGTATAAAGAAAAAATATATACTATTTCGATTGATTTATTGATATCATTCTTAAATTTTTCTTTCTTTTTAATATGCATATTTTAGCATTTGACTTCGGTTGACCATACATAGTTAGTTGACACAAACAACTAGGCATATAATATTGTTCACTTCTCTTATTCTATTTTTTCTTTAAAAAGAAAGATTTAACAATCGTTTTTAACTTTTTCACGGTCGGTTTTCTTATCTATAATTCATTAGAATATGAAAAAAAAAGACGGGCTTTCAATAACATGAATAAAAACATAAGAGGAGTAGTAATATGGAGCATGTGTTAATGATTTTTCGTTAAATCTTCAATTACATCAAATAATTATCTTGATCTATTTAGTTTCATGTACAATTCTATGTTTTCCTTCAATACTTTGATCGAAAGAACAATGGTTCAGAGGAAGAAAATGAAAGAAAGATTGTATATATTTATAAAATATAGAATTTTATTTTATTTGGTTGTTATCATATTTCATTTGACAAGTACTTTAAAATAGTGGTTAGAATACGAAATAGATATGTTTTGACAAAAAATAAATAATCAGAATATGTGTTGGTCATATTACTTTTTATGAACAAAACATTGCACACATATTCTAATACAAAACAGATATGTATAGTTTCATCATTCTATCTATGTATCCAATTATAAAAATATCTATATCAGTACCATCTCTTTCACACTAATTTCTGATTAATTTATTCTTACTAATCGAGAATAATCTTGAACTTTAAACAAAGACTAATGACGGGAAGGAAAGAATAGAATAAAATAAAATATAAGATCGATTCATTTGAAAGATAGAAACGACAGTTATAACATGTGTATCGCGTCTATATCTGATACAAGTAACGAGTCGTTTTACGAGAACATATGATACTAATTAAAAATAGTATTATTCAACTTTTAATAGCTGAAATTTTTTATAGACTTTCCTTCACATTGAATGTTTAATGATAATTTCCATTTTTTATGCAAAATTAATTAGTACTTTCTGTTTCTATTCGTTACTTTTCTATCTCTCTAACTAACTCGAATGCAAACAAAGAAAACGAGCATTAAACTTTTTCGAAATTTTTCTTTCAAGGACCGAGAATGAAGAGAAGAAGGAACATGATTCAATCGCGTTGTGTACTAGTATAAAAAGGAGTGGAAAGAGTTGCGAGCAACCATTTCATTCGTCGGTGATGATCTTGAGTAATAAGCAAATATGCAATCATCAAAGAAGTATTTTCATTTTCAATTTTCTGTTCTATCGTATCCTTCGTTTCATTCGAATGATCGTGTGATAATATCTCACTCCTTCATGAATCATTCTCATACGATCATTTAAATAGTGTGAAGGACATTCTTCATCTTGGTTCTCTATGCTTTAGATACAGTAATCGTCATCTAGCGTAGTAATCGCATTGAAAGAACTTTGTGAACGCTCAATCAGAAAATCTAACTGATGACAGTGACAATATGACAAGTCTACCGAATTCATACGATCGGTATCTGTTCCTGAGTATTTGTGTATAGCTGAGCGATCTCTACTCTTACTATCAGGAACGATTTTCTAGTCACATGCGCACGCTCAAATATCTCAAATATTTATTGATTAATCAAAAATATCGTTTTTCTCGATTCAATGTAAATCATTTCCAAAAAAATAAACATTAATTTATCGTCTGTTCAATATTAAATTTTTGTACTCGATCATTCCAGTAATCGGCAACATAGAGATTGCCCTGTCGATCAAACGATAAACCTTGAGGATGATTTAAGTGATTCGACTCTCCTTTTTCCTTGTTGTCACCAGCAATTCTACATCCTTGTCTGGCTCCTTTTTGCCAACGCATGATTCGATGATTCCATTGATCATTTATATAGACAGTACCCAATTGATCGACAACAACTCCTCGAGGATAGAACAGTTGTGTAAGACTATCTCCTTTTCCATGTCCACCAGCTACGACAATACCTTGTTTTCCACCTTCCTTCCATTTCATTACACGATGATTTCCCAAATCAGACACATACACTGAATGATCTTGATCGACATATACGTAATGTGGAGAACTGAGTTGATTGAGACGATGTCCACGACCATTTCCACCTGCAACTACTGTTCCTTTACTTTCATTTATTCCATATCGCTTCACTTCATCTTTTTCATTGTCAACGATGTAGAGAAATCCTTTCTCGTCCATTGTTAAACCTATGCAAGTAATGTTCGAGATTATTGTTTCTCCACTAGTACCATTTCGAAGAGGCCATCGAACTACTCTCTTATTCCATAGGTCACAAATGATAAGACTATCTCTCTTTTTGTCGACAATCACATCTGTTGGAGAGTTTAACTGATTAGCTCCATTCCCTTGTCCATTTCCACCAGCAACTACTTGACCACTTGTTGCACCATATTTCCATTCAACAATACGATGATTCGTTCCATCTGCAACATAAATAGTTTGATCATCATCAATATATATACCAAGTGGATGACAGAATTGATTGATTCCATTGCCTGGTCCATTTCCTCCAGCTACAGTAATACCATTTTGAGCCCATTTGGCTTGTGCATGGATATCAATCAAACTTGCACGTAGTGGTGGTGGTGCTAAAATGAAACAAAAATGTGGAGTAGAGATAAAATCATCGATTAAATTGAAATAAACCTTTCATTTATTATTTTTTGAAAAGTATTTAGTAGATTGGTCACTAGATACCTTTAAAAAACTTCTTGAAACTTAACCAACCAATTATTCAGTAATGTCACTATCTATCTATTTATATTGATTTGCTTTTATAGTGAAAGAGGATAGGAAAATTATGTGGAATATTGTTTTTTTATCGGAATAAAAATGAAAAAAATGTCATTTTTGATCATGCATGAAACAAACATTTTCTTTAATATATATTAAATTAATACATGCATGATTTCTGAAACTTTCAATCCGTGGAAATCGTTCAAAATACGTGAGAATTTTGTCGTACAAAAGAATTAAAATTTAATTGAAGCCATGGATCTGAATGCAGACTTAGCGCTAGTAGGCAAAATGATTTTTAATAGAATAAGCAGCACACAAGCGGCATTCTTTCTATTAATATATTTTACGGTTTTTTAGATAGAATTGTAAAGATAGTAACTATAAATAGTTAAAATAAACTATTCTTTTGATTTGTTTTACATTAATATCATGTACAAAAATTATTTGTCATTACAAAAGGAATAATAGTTTTCATTGCAATGAGAAATGATAGAGATGCAATCAATAGTTTGAATGTCTAAGTAATGAAATCAATGAATGTGAAGATTGAGATTGATTCAGAATAACGAAAGTAATCAGATGAAAATGATAAAAAAAAAAAATAAATCTAATGCAGTAATCTTAACTTTTCGGGAACAGACAGGTTTAATGGAATGAAAATAAAGCAAAAATCATTAGAGATTATTGTGATGATTTTAATTTTTGTAAAATAATTGAAATGATAATATATTTTTTATGAAAAGTTTCCAATAAAATCATTTAAATGAATTTTTTTATTCTCTGAGTTGCGACATTAAGAAAGAATAAGTGGCTTCTCCAAAAGTGTGGCTTGGAAGTTAAATTGTTCTTAGTTTTTATATCAAAATATTATAGCTTTTTCTGAAAGAGATTGGAAAATTTGGTAATTCTTACTGTCTAACCATTCTACAATGATAGAAAATATTTTTATAAATTAATTTCTTCTTAAGGATTTTAGTAGATTTAGTATATTTCGAACGAATACCGCAAAAAAAATTGAGTTGATATTCTTGCAGACTAAATGACAGTTCTTATTGAAAAAGTCGATTTTAAAATTTGATAAGAAATTTGATGTCATTGTCGACAGAGATTTTCATATTCTATATTGTAATGCATTTTCTTCTGTTAACATTTGGTCGATGTAATCCAACATTTTTTTCAGAAATACAGATATTTGCAAGTTTCAAGAACTATTTTAGAAGTAATTGATTTTGATTGGAGTGTTTCTTGTTTCCAGCCAGATTTGTTTTGAGAAAATGTGTTCGGTACAAAATTTGTAGTTCAGGCATTACTCTTTTAATTTAAAAAAAAATTTCTATATCTTTTGTAACGCATGTTAATTCGTACGATACATAGCTAGCTTTATAGATATCTCTGTTCTGTGTTTTCAATCTACGATTCATATTTTCTTTCTTTTTTCAAAGTACAACTACATGTATTTCGATAGGCAGATATATAGTTAGTTTTATATATATATATCTCTTTTCTTTTATATTTATCAACACTATAGCAAACCTACTTCCACTCATATCTAGTGTGATTTATCTAATTTATTTTCTCTGATTCTTACTGATCATTATGATTCAATTTCCTACATCAGTATCATATGCTAACATTCCTGTGTCTTTCATGTTTTAAAAGTTGATCATTAGCAAGTGGACTAACGTTTACTTAAATCACTTTTATCATCAAAGAAATTGTGTGGCTCTTTTCAGACGAAAATATGAAGAGTGATAATGGAATTGAGCAATGATATCTAACTGATATATCTCCCATCTGTGAAGGAGAAAGGTTTATAGAGTTTAAATTTTCCTAGCAGTTTTATATCACTGAGTATGAATTGTATTCGAAGCATCATACGAAAACATTGAAATTGAAATGTTCAATTCATTTTTGAGACTATAATAGGATCTTCGACTAAGCAAGCAGAAAAAAAAAATCGAATTTCAATATTGTAGATAATAGCATCGAGAACAGAAAGTCTGTTGAATTATTATGATTTGAGTAAAATTCTAGTTTGATTGATCTTGTAGATGTCAAGCTACACAAACCACAACTTTCTCTTTTAATCTCTGAGAGACTATAGACTCCGATATCAATTTCAGCTTTATAAATCATTCTTGAAAAAGGTGACTATAATCCTTATATATCTATGCATCTAGCTAACCTATGGATTTAGAATGTATGTAGTGATCTCCGAAAAAACTATATTGGAAAATTTTTTCTTTGCGTTGTATAGTCTCAAATTGAGTCAATAGTATACTCCGAAATTTTCAGTCCGTTTTTGCGATCCACAAGAAAAGTTCATCATTTTGTATTGGTCCTTTTCCTTTAGACAGAACATTGAGAACAGAAAAAACAGCCTTTATCATACTTTGAAAATATATAAAGCAAAAGCACCACTGAATCAACGTTACCATTAATATAACATGAATTATTTGTCGAATGAACAATAGCATCAGCTTTAGTATTAGTAACATTTCTTTGGATGACGTTCGCCTAAAAAATGTAAATTAGACAGAAAGTCTTTTTCTCATTTATATTTGAAACAAATAAAAATTTACTTTCTGCTTAGGAACAAGAACACATTTGGAATGTTTTGTTACTGCAGTACTTTTGAGTGTAACTGCCTAAAATATAATGTGTAAAATATTAGTAATTGATTTATTTTTCTAATGAAATACGTCAAAATAACTTTTTTTAATAATCTCTAAATTGTTTTTGATGTTACAAATTTCATTTCTGTTGTTTACTTTAATGTCTGAATCGATATAAAGATAAAAAAAAACATTATCTAAACATTTGTTCATGAAAGTAAGAATCTATACTTAGATTAGAACAACTCATAATTCTAGCACTTTTTCGAAGTTTTAATCTTTGAAATAAATAAATTTACCTTTGATTTTGATACACCATTAGCAGTAGAATTTCCTAAGCCATCTTTAGTTACGGCAGATTTACGTGCAGTTGTCTTTACAATACTACTTAATAATGCTGGTTTCTTTGTTCGAGTCGATGATATTATTGATGATAATGGTTGTTCTTGATTATCACTTGCTCTAGATTTTTTAATGTGAAATGGATGAATTGATGGAAGAACACCACCTTGAGGAATTACACAGCCATGAAGAAACTAAAAATAGTTTTATATTCCTTGATTTTTATTTTTTTATCTGTTCTTATCACTTTATCAAGTTCTTCATCACTAGCTAGAGCAAGTAGAATGTGTCGTGGCATAATACGAGTACGTCGATTATGTTGTGCTGCATTTCCACTTAATTCGAGCACTTCAGCTATGGATGAAATTTATTTTCATATTATTAACAATATATACAATATGCATACCAACGAGATATTCAGTTATAGAAGCTAAATAAACAGCCGCACTTTTGGTTATTCGAGTTGCAGCAGTCTGAGCTGTTTTAAGATGACGATGCATACGTGTTACCGGAAAAATGATACCAGCACGTGTTGAATGTGACAAACGTGGTCTTTTTATTGATCTAGGTGCCATTTTTTTTGTTTTCCAATGAATATGGCAAAAAAAGTATTATTCTACGAAATAAAACTAATCTAAAAAATATTATTTTACTTCTTTTTTCCGTATTCCACTTATTATTTGAATAAAACGAGCAAAAAATGGAGAGTATTCTTACTGTGTATTTGTTTTTTCCTCTCTTTTTGGCAAGAATTACCAAATATAGTTGTAATTGTGTCATTTGAATTTCTCTTTTATATCATAAACATGGAGATTTGACGAATCATAATTATTTTTGATAACCGCGCTACAGTGTTATTAATACCTCATGGACAAAATCAATAAAAAGAATAAAATGCATTTTAAAATATAAAAACTTCATATTCTAATGCATTTGAAACGTGTTAAAACTTTTTCAAACAAATTTTTTATCGTTTATATTTCTAATACTATAATAATTAGTGAAAACATGCAACTTTATAATAAAATTTTCCTTAGACATATCGACGAATCTTTGTGAGGTTAAATAATTTTAGGTGTTGATAATGCATTAGAATATGTAGTTTCTACATTCTTAAAAAAATCTGTATCCAGATAGGCAAGTAATGAAAAAAGTGACGTTGATACACGTTAAAAAATGTCTTTTTTTTAAATGAGTTTCACAATGTCAACATTCACAATCTGCCTTTTTTTAAAAAAAAATTCTTTATGCGTAAAAACGTCATCGTTTTCTTTACTTATTTACCTGGGTATTTTAACTGCTAGGTTTGCGAAGGTCATATGATTTTAGCGTTTCATTTTAAAATGCTTTTTTCAATAATCGCTCATTCACTGTTTCTACAAACACAAGATCTTGGTTTGTTTGATATTGGAAAATAATGTACTTTTAGCGAAATTGTGGTATTCAAATGTTATATGAGCAATACGTTTAAATTCTGTAAAAATATTATTAAAAATATATTTTAATAGGATGCCTTCCAGACTATTCGGAAAATTAAATTACATTTTCTCGTCTATTCTAATCATCACATATGTGCCAAAGATGATTTTATCTACACCAGTCTATTTTGCACTCACCAGATCAACTGAGAAGAAAGAAAATAACCGAAAAAATACGATATAAAATAAAGAGAATCGATGGTGATGATGGAGAAGATAGTCAATGAAAAATAGAAAAAAGGAGATTAAAAGTATGGAGGCTATGAATGCCGTATTATTTGTTCAATGTATCACACTCAATAGAACTGATGAGGAAGAGTATACCCAAAAAGAGAAATACACTTAAAAATACACGAGTGGGTATAAGTCTTGTAGGAAGGAGAAGAGGAAAAAAGTGAAGACGTACATGTATCGTGAATGTGCATGTGATAATAACTGCTGTATTAATTTCATTCAGGAGAACGGTTAGGAGAGAAAATCTCAAACAGGCATAAGACTGAGTCAGTATAGCAACAGTGTAAGGGATAAAAGGATTTCAGAACCAAAAATTAAAAATTGTGATTTATTTTTCAAATAAAACAAACTATAAAAATTTGAGCTTTCTATTCTTGTACTGTATAAGAGTTATTAATCCGGTCCGAGAATCTTAAAGACCACTTTACTTATTTTGCTTAAAGGTGTTGCATAGAGTTCGTCAGACATAGTAAAAGGCGATAAATAGAGTGCTAGTAATTTTTGAAAGCAAAGTTTCAATAAAAATTCTACATAAATATACAGAACAAACTATGTCAAATACAATGGAAAGATATGAAAATACTTCTAGTAGTTTTGGAAGAATGTCTGATGATACCTATTTTCTTGAACGTTGTTAAGAGTGCAAGCAGTGAATGTGCAAGATTTATATAAAAAAAGATTGGAATACAGAAGCGATCTGACAAAGCATAAAGTGAAAAAAATGAAATTTCATCGATTACGCGCTTTTATTTGTTCAATAGGTTCAATGAAAGTTAAGATAAATACATTGTAGGTTTATGTTATAGAAAATAAAATTGATTTCTACAGCTGCTCTATAAAAGTATGATGTCCAATGAATTTCAACGAGAAAATAAATAGAAAATAAGAATTTGTAGGTGGATTATTTAATTATCCTCTCAAAAATGGTTAAAACATTTTCTTTTCAATACTCTTTTCCGTTGTTTTCAACTGACTTCATTCATGAAAACAAAGATTCTAAGCAACACAAAACATTAGTTGATAAAAAAAATCTATACAAATCGCATGATCAAACAAATATCTTCGATGGTAACTGAAAAAAACAAAAGATTCACTCTTGTTTGGAAGGAAGGAAAGTTCTACGAACATATGCTTCGTAGAACAGCAATGCAATTAAAAAACTAAAGATAAAAAGTCAACAATAGAAATAATAGATACTATTGATAAAGCTAAGCAAC
>JAJEKB010013784.1:0-10527 GCA_022393335.1 Macrotrachela quadricornifera
TTTATGAATATATGCGAGTGATTAATTACTAAACTTTGAATTTATCTACCGGATGCCGTACAAATAACAGGCTCCTCTGTTTTTTCGCTGATATCTTCACTGTTTTGTTTACTTCAGATAAAATTTTTTGAAAAAATATTCGTCTTGTTAACTTCTACAGCAATAAATATATCGTGTTTTATTCAAATGTATTTTGTCTTTATCATAAAATGAAAAGTAAAGATTTATAAAAAAAAAAAAGTAGTATTTTTTCAAGTACGAAAATAGCGATGGTCCAAGCAAAAACTTGCATAATCTAAGCGATTCCTTGGACCTCCGTGCTATCGAAAAATGGTATAAGATGATGAATGACATTGGTTTTATCCAGCTATCAACACCGCTGACATATGACCGGAATATAAACTGTCTCGTGAGTTCTTTCCTCGGAATTCTCAGTTTTCCAGAGATTATGTTTTCCAATGTTAACCTGAGATCTTCTTGACATAGAGGGCTCTGTTATACTAAATTATAAAAGATTTATAGAATTTTTGAGTATTGCGTCTTTTATGTTTGATTTTTCGAAATATAAGCAGTTATGTATAGATATTAAATAGAACATGGGTATTTTGAGACATTCGTATCTATAAGTCGTAATGTACAAAACATCTGCATCATCTTAACAGATAGCATTGATGGCGATTTTATGTAAATCAAATATCAGGCTAACATTTGAAAGCATGATTCCACTGGATTATACCAACTTCAACGAGAGCATTTACTAAATATTTTGTATTCCGACCAGATCCGAATGAGCACACGAAACTTTTGTAAACTATTATAATTTGGTTATCGTCTACTTATCGTGAAACAAGCGAATGCAAAGCTTTGTAATAGTTGAGGATACTTTCATGCAAGAAAACATTTAATTATCTTACCCTTCGCGACTGAGGCTCAGAAAAATCGATACGATCAATGGTGATTCCACTTCGACGAGATATCTCTGGAAAAGAAAGGATTGTACGAGCAGAATAATAACAGTCAGCGTTATCTTTTCTAATGTACGCATGCTCAATAGTTGAATGATTAACTTAGATTTGTTCCAGAACGTCCAAAATGATAGCTAAAACTGCTCCACCGTCCTGTATTACTTGATCGAAGACGTGCACAAACACGCAGTGATCCATTTTGACTCCATTCTAGGAAATCACAAGCTGCTTGTCACCATCATTATTATCGTAGCCGCAATTAGACAACAACTCTTCTCCCTCTGATTTCTCTTCTTCTTCTTCATCATCATCATCATTATTGGCATGCGTCGAAACTTCATTCACCTTCTTCATTGAAACGACAGTCACGTGCCAGCTAATACCTTTTTTCGCGTAAAACTTGGACTGTCCCTCTCGATAACACACTGGCAACTACCTATAGTAGAAAGAGTAAATGATATTATGCATAGCTAGAACGATCATGAATCGATAGTTTGGGCAATTTATCTCTCTCATTAATCCTTTGGCAACCGTCAGAAATCAAAAGAGAACCAATATTGTAAGAGAATGATTTGTGTCTTACAGAACTGTTCTATGTTGTGCCTTAATAGAATCATGCTTTGAGTTGTGCACAATGTTTAGTTTTCGTCATCTGGCAAATGCTTTTAATAGTCATTCTGTAAGTGATCACTTTATGTCATGAAAAGATCAAGCTCCTGACATAAAATGCACGTAAACGACAGCCAAAAGGTTAATTGTCTCTCTTCTATCAGACTAAAGTTCGATTTTGATCATTTCACCTAAAATCGTTTTATGTAATCCAGGTGTACATTGAATTCGAACCGTGAGATCCCACTCAAAGCCGAACCTAAATCCAAATCCAAACTTCGAACTATAGTTCAGGTTCGATATATGCCTAGCATATCCGACTTTTGTTTGAAACTAGCAGAACTATTACTACAATAAAAAACTGAAAAACCATTTGCTTCATTGCCCAATCGAGGTTTAAATGAATAGCCTTAGAAGACAAATTATGCATTATTTTTATGCGACACAATTCTTGATTTATACAACGAACTAAATGGGCTCTCCAAACGGGAATCGCATCTGCGTGTTCGCCAAAATCATACATTACACGATCCATCATATTTTTCGACGTATTGGATCTGATCGCCTCTTTGATGTCGAAGAAAGTACTACGCATCATAGTACATTCAATAATGAGTAACACAAGAAGAACGAGATATATGAACTTTGAAATCCGATTTTAAGTACAGCTTAGCTCGTTTCAGACTTTTCATAAATCGTTTCTTCTCGTTACCGTCAATCGGTAGAGTATTAACAAGTTTTTGTAGTCCAAGAAATGTATTACTACCATATGCCACGAAATTATTCAAACCTTGAAAAGCCTTTTTGAGTGGATGCTTTGCAGATCTCCAGAATCTTGTATAAAGTGGATGAGCTAAGTGATTCGAAGCCAAAACACATTTGACAGTAATAAAGGTAGTATTGCTCGATAATTTTTGTTGGAATGAGAGAACGAATAGTATTTGACACTGAAAGTTCGGTCCCATTCAGCAACTTGAGAATCGTTTCGCCGAATCGCATATCAACACATATGTGAGAACTAATAAAAAAAGTCAATGTAATGAGCAATCTGAGCTGGAAAAAACCGCTCTGCAGCACGAGAAGATTGTTTTGCATGTGTTCCTGTGTCTAATTCTCCAGCATGAGTTCATGTAGCAGTATATCGATAGAAAGTAAGTCCCAGAATACATAATGACAGTAATTTGAATTCAACCTGTGGTGCCACGATTGAGAGAATTACACGTCGAGTAAATGTGTTCTCAGCATTGTTATATGCCTCAGCAAAGTCAGTCATTACTGTCCACAGCTTTGGATCAACTATTATACTGCTCTGATCTATACGACAACATTTCTCTTGTAATAGTGTCTTTGTGATTAGTACGGTTCAATGAATTTACCTTCTTCGCCAAGAAACAATAGTTTTCACAATTCTGTAACATCATCCCCGGCTAAAAAATTTAGTACACTGTTAAGAATGCCGCAAACTGACAAGAGAAAGTTTTGCTTCGATCGTGGTTGTAGATTATTAAAACTGCTTGTGATTTTGATCGATTTTGAGGAATAGCTAGGATTAACGAGTTGTAAGAAGGTGATCAAAGCGGCTCGCTACTGTTTTTGAATATCAACACGATCTCCAGTGCCACTAGTTGTCGATGATTGAGATTGACAAGGTGTAAAGTGGACATTCTCATCATCACTAAATTTAATATCGTCCAGCCACTCGAATGTCTTTTTATGCCGTTCGATTTGCACCTAGATTTATATATTCAAATAACCCGATTTTTTACAAAAACGGTTTCACTCACTGTATCAGATATACTTCCAATAGACTTTCGACAGGCGGCACAGATAAGTTGGGCATATGAATGCCGAAACTGAAATCGATCGAAGACGGTTACTGCCTGTGCTGCATTGATATATCGAACTGCTGCACATAATGTCTGCTTTTTGAAGCATGAGACACATAATGAACAATATTTTTTCTGTGTTGAAATCCAGAATTCCCGCAGCAATTCTTGTTTGTGTTTATTGCACACATAAGATTGACGCAGACTAAAAAGACCTTGAAAAAACATATCTGTGCGCAACAGGAGAACTTCGATTATGTTTCGTGCTCCTAGAAAACACTTCAGTGAGCGTTCACTTTATCGAAGATCGTAGAGTCGCTTTAAAGAATCCTGATTGCAAGGATCCGAGGCTTGGAACATACATGATATCGTGGATGCAGCGATAAAAAATATAATGACTCTGTGCCTGTCTTATTGTTTAGTTTCAGATAAAGTATGTGTTGCTTCTGTTACGTGACAGAATCACTCGGATCATCAGATACCAACATGTTTCTCTTTTTCATATACTCTTCAACATTCTTTCTCGCCTTGTTTCAATGTTCTGCCTCCTTCGGTATTCGTTCTAAAATGTCTCTCGGCCTTATCTATATGAATGATTTACATATGCATACAGTCGACTTTCATACAGTATGTGAAACAATGACATAAATATATCTATATGTAGATATATTCCAAGTAATTCATATATTGTTAACACATCATCCAAGCAAATAAAACGCCGCAATCCAGTCCCCTCAAACATTCTCGTTACTTAATTTTAGATGAAGTAAATCTACAAATTATGCTTCTTTTTATTGCATCAGACTTCCAGCTTGCATTGTTTTCATTAGTCTCCTTTGTCCAAGCCCTCATTCTGTACACTTACACTTTGTTTGCGCCATGAAAAACGTATCCTTTATGATTATTATACGTACGTCATTTGCTTTACACAAATTGAACTTCTTCTTCTTCCCTCCAATTCATATAGATAGACACTTTATGGATAATCAAAGATTCACTTTGTGAATTTCTCAATTTGGTTGTTTTGTTCAATGTTATATAAAAAATCACAATACTATTTAATTAACTTGGAGCGCACATAATACGATGTTTAATTTGATTATGAGCTCAATAAAATGATAAAAAATTCAAAAATGAGTCTCAAACATGTTATATAATTTCACACGTCACTAAACTGATTTATCACTTGCACAAGTATTTTTTCGTTTCACATAAGAAAAGTTAACTCTGTTTACCGGTATTACAAAACATAATGCATACTACTTTATAGAACTACCTTATCTCTATCGAATACGGTGCAATAATTTGATGCTTGATGGATATGTAAAAAAAGCAAAAACTAAGCAAAAAGTAGTATTTTTCACAATTTTCGATCCAAAAAGGTTTAAAAAACTTTTTTACTTACGAATTAAGAGACATTTGTTTTGGTCTAGTTTTGTAGCTTTTCGATTGCTCTATCCGATACTCTATTCAAATTTCTGGGGTGTACCAATTTTCAAAGAGTATTTCTTAAAATACTGAATTTAATCTCATGCCTACATTTCACTACTTTTCAATATTATAATAAGAATCTTTTTTTTAATAGCTGATTTAGTCTTGCCATATAGCTAGTTTTGTGTAGCGTTCGATGCGCTATCGAATGGTATATATTTGTCGGAGATCAGCTATTTTTTTCATAAAGATATTATGGTCACAATAAAAGCAAGAAAAAAAGTACTGTACTCGATAAAACCTCTGAGAAGTTATCAGTGTAATCTTCGTAACTTTTTTTATTATAAGAACAAACAAGCTGATATTTTGGGTATAATAGTTTTATGTCATACGCTATCGATCTCACTAATAAAAAAGAGGGGCAACAATTTTCGGGAGAACGGGATTTCTCAATCCACTAGTGCACTCCCTTTTAATGGATACATATCAATTTAAAAAAAAATTGTAATCGACAATTATGGGGGAAAACTTTTCAAATTTTTTATTATTTAATATAATATCAAATGTTAACTTATTGAGTTGTAAATGATCGTTATATATCCATGTTTGAAATAATGATGAATAACATTGACGATAAATAATAGACAAATAATTATTGATAGTTAGAGAAGCAATATGTCACCCAATTAATAAACAAAGATAGAAACAAATAATCATAATATAATAATCATAAATGACAGTAAACGAGAATAATATATGATTTTATATATAAATTAACATTAGGGTTTGCTACAGATATAATATCAGCAGAGTAAATGCAATAAACAGTAGAAAAAGATTATCACTAAAAAACATACAAATAAATAATTATGTTAGTATAAATATAAGATCAGTAAAACAAATAATATTAAATAAACAAATGATGTTGTAAACAGTAGACTATAAATAAGTGACCATTATAGATGTCGTAAAGATAATAAATATGTAAATTTAAAATAAATAAAATATCATTTATATACAACACTTAAAACGAGCAAAAAGAATTGTCGAAATACATTTTGAATTAACCACTTGTTGGTCATGTTAATTATATTAATTAAATTTGCTTGATCATGATTAAGTGTCTTTTCACTTTGTTGGTAAAATAATTTTTTTCTTTTTTTTTTATTATTCTTTTATTCTGTTGATCAAATCACAGGATACAACAAAAGTTGGAAATAATTCAATGTAAATAATATTGATCTGCTGAAACTTTTGAGATAATATTCATAATAATGGTAATAAATAAATAATAAAAGAACTGAATGTATATTATTAATTTAAATAAGCCAATATAATTGAAACATGAAAAAAAGAAAAAAAATATATTGTATACAAATAGATGTAAATGAATAACTTAAGTAAGTCGATAAATATAATTAAAGAATGAGTGTTGATAATATTAAATAAATTTAAATAATCAAACTATGAGCAGATAGTAAGGTTACAATAAATAAAATATTATGAATATAATTTGATGTTGTTAAATATAAATCAATATTGATGATTCAAGAAATATAATTTAATAATGGTAACTGATTTTATGGGAATAAAACAAATAGATGAATATGAATATTAAACATTATTTTTTAAATTGGAAATAAATAATTGAGTATTAATAAATCAATGATGATAAAGTAATTATCAATAAGTGATAATAAAAGTAGATAACTATCCGTATTGTAAAATAGTAACCATTAATGTGATAATTCTTTATTAATTAGATCCGTTTGTTGTTATTTATTATACTTATTTAGAATTTTTCTAATAGTTGTTAATTCCTTCGAAGCATAAATAAGCAAAAATTCAGTTCTGAATATAAATTGTTCATTAGTTTCGTGTTGAATATTAATTAAATTTTGAAATAAAGTACTTATTAAACATAAAAAGTTGTTGAAATAAGTTGTTATAAATATAAATAAATAATCAAAGTTAAATAAATGATAAATGAATAGACACAATTAAGATGGCTATCAGTGGAAAAACCAAAATAAATGGATGATCATAAACATAACCAACTAAATAATAAAGAATGAATGATTAAATAAATGAATAGTTAGATAAATAAACATAAATAAATAAATAATCAGACATAAGTAACGAAAAATAAATCACAAATAAATGAATAATGTAAATCAAGAATCAAATATAAATATAAAAAAAAAGAAATGAACCAATACAAATACATGACCATAACTAAATAAGAAAAAATGAATGCATCCGTAAATGAATAACCATAAATAAACAATCCTTTAATTAGCACTCATAAATGAGTAACTATAAATAAGATAAACATGTTTCTTCCTCCAGGATCAAATGCCCGGATCCACAACCAATAAATGTTCAAAATATGATCATACATTTTAATAATCAAAATCATTAAAATTTTTGTCATCATCATTTGTGTTGCTTCATCATTTTGCACTTGATGAACTAGTTTGCTTAATACTGATTGAACGTTTTTATTTTATAAAGATTGTTTTAGTTCTAATTTAAAATCAATTTTGATATCAATAATCATTGTTTTTTCTAAACTGAAACTATCAGATGAGTTATCATATTTTGAGATTGAATCGATAGTTTCTGTTAAAATAGTAAATGATTCAAACTCGTCTACATCGTCCAATATTTTCTTCTTTTTAAAAGGTAATTGAGTTAATTCTGATAATTGTTGGAAATCAAATGAATCAAGATTAGTTTTACTTGATTCAATAAATATATTATTAGTATCACTAACGATATTTGTTGATGTTATAACACATTGTTTGTCAAAAATCACAATTTTATCAAGTTTTTCACTTTGAACAGTTGATATTTTACATTCATTTTGATCATCAAGATTTTTGTTCTTTATGCCAAAAATCATGTGGTTGGTTTCCGTTAATTGTTGAGAGCCCGATGGCACAACATCAGTTTTCATAGATTGAGTAACTAAATTATTAACTTCTTTAACAATGTTTGTTGGTGTTATATCATTTTGTACAATATCATGTTTATCATGACATAAGAACTTAATTAAAACACTGGCTTTACTTGGTTATTCAAACATTGTTATAAAGTCTTTTATAAAAACTTTCCAACTTAAAAGTAAATGTAAATTGTCAAAAAACCAATTTTTTGCATCACTTTCTAAACATAAATATATAATGGTTAAGGGTTCATCCTCTTTTAATTTTAAATAATTTGTTATGTGTTGAACCTCCTTTAACCACCTTGTAACAGATTGATTTGATTTTCCGGAAAATTTCGTTACCATTGTTCGAAAAAACGTCATTAATATTTGATTTTGAACAGAATTCCTAACAGTTTTTTCATTCTTAACAATTTTCAGCTTCTTAGATTCGATTAATGACGAAATAGACGGCGTAGATAGATCATGATATAACTGTTTTTCACCATACTGTTGAAGGAAACATTTAATAAATAATGTGAAAGTAAGTATATCATCATAATACTTAAAGTACCAAATTTCTGCATCGTCAGTTAATAGCTGAGGAATAAAATCACGTTGTTCTTTGACTGTAAGTTATAATGAATCGACTTTTTCTATGATAGTTTTTAACCAAATTTCAACATTACCTTGATCACTAAATTTTTGTATTGAATGTAAACAAGATTGAATCCAGTATTGCCATTGTTTATTAATTTCGAGAAACGGGTGATCGTATTAATCATGACCAACTCTGTTGTTAATATTATTTGATGATTGAATAAGATTAATAGAAGAATTTTTAATAACTTCCATAACATTTATCTTTTTTCAAATAATACTCGTTGCTTGTTCGCCATGCGGGTCTTTACACATAAAAAAATAAAATATCGGCTATTGCACCATTGTTTGGTTCCTCTTTCTTTATTTCAACAATGAAGAAAACCTAAACTTATATGAAAATAAAAAACCAACAATAGAAAAAAAGAAAACAATGTAGTATATAGTTATCTGACACCCAGTGATAGAAGAGAAGCACAACAACAGAAAAAAAAACCACCGCATATATATATGTGTAAACTAACGAAAGCGAAAAGAAAAAAAATAAAACAATAACGAAAGATCGTCATCAATTTATAACCGATGGCGGATTCTGACACAGTTAAATTTGAATGAATTTCTTTTCCTAAGCTTACATGACTGCCTTCATTCGAATTATAAATTATGTTTCAGATAAAACTTTTCTTTTGTTTCAGTTGATCAGTTTATTGAGACCTCCAAATTTTCATTTATATCCGAAGTTAAATTAAGTGGGCACTATAAAAACTGCAGCTGAAAGAAAACAAAATTGTATTCTTTTTTCTAGATGTTCATTTATGTTAAAAATTGATATCCATGTTGAAACGACTAATAACATGCGCAAGTGCTCCTTCTTAAATGATTTATATCATAACGCATATTGTGATGTCATACTGAAAACTTTGAATTTCCTGGAACTAGGAATTTAAAATACCTTTCTGGTAATAGTTGAAAACTTGAATAATTGAATAAATGATTAGTTCAATAATACAAATCTTAAATCAATAGTTGAATTCAACTTTCAAACTTGCTACAACTGCATATTTATAAATTTATAAAATAAAAATACCAAGAAAATCTTAGTCTTTTCCTCTTTGTAAGTGTGTGAGAACATGGTTTTTACAATTTTCATTTATTTTCGAGGTCAAATTAAACAGTTACTCTTGATTCTTGCATTTTTTTTCCTCAAATTTTGATTACTCCAAAAGAACAAATATGATGTTGTAAACATTTATATATGTATACTTGGTGCAAAGAACTTAAAATTACTTTCACTATTTTTTACTTAAGAAAAAAACATACATATCTCGAAATTTACAAAATTAATTTTTTCTTGGCCATTATGATTCAGCGTTTTTTATATAAAAGACTTTAATATTTGAATAATTCCACTTTTTTTGGTCGTATTGAGTTAGTTCATGCATATACTGCTTAACTTTTGTTACTGCATCAGAAATAATCGACACATGATCGCTACCAGTAAAGTAATACGAAATAATTGGCTGGTTATAGGCTTTGTAGCTGTTTGTTTGCACGTGTTTCGTTAATGAAGGACAATTGCCTAGTGTAAATTTTTTCTTTTGTCTTCATACTTTAATGATAGATAAGCTAAACTATCTATACAGAAAGAAAAAAAATAATGGCGACTTTCTTTTCAAATACAATGATCAAATGCACTATATGCCTCAATAATCACTACAATATATATATATATATAGGATACAAGGATTTGCTTCTCACCTTTCTTGCTTAACTGTCTTGCATTCATTTAAAATGACGGTAAATGTATTTATTTCTTGTCGTAACATTGATTATCCTTGAGTATTATCTGACTTTAATTATGATCATACTATTTCCATTTAGTATAAACTGATTAGACACTACATTTTTATACCAAAAATGTCAAGTTGATTCTTCTTTCTTTTCTTGCGGATAAGTAAGAAATAATTAAAATGATTCTATAGTTCGTAAAGAATCTAGTTTAATATACTTATATAAAAATCATTAAACTCATATGAGTGAGGTACAAATCCTTTTTTGCATGAACTATTTTGTGATTTTAATTTGACTTCAATTATTTTTCTAGAATAGTTTTCAAACTAATATTTGATTCTCAAACATCAGTATTCGTCCACAAAGTAGAAGATAA